>JBAJNP010012222.1:0-13683 GCA_036877545.1 Yasuhikotakia modesta | reverse complement strand
TATAAATCTGGCACTGAAGAACCAAAATGACTCTTGATGGCTTCAGTTTATTAGCCCATTTTGTAAAGTGGAGGAAGACACTCACGGACAAATTATCAAACACTTTCCAAGTAACCACAGGGAGCTATTTACATTTATTAAGAGTCTCAATAATGGGTAAATGATATTTGCCTAGCCCTCAAGATGGTCTGTGTCAAAATTTAGATCTTGCATTGCTATACTTGAGGGGGAAGCGTGTGTGTGTACAGTCTAAAAGGCCATTAAGTTCGTAATGTCCCTTAAGTGGGTCTGTTTGATTGAAATTGCTGCGATGTGTGAGCATGTATGCAATTAACACTCTTAAGACAACAACTCTGACAGACAGCCACTGTCTGACTGCTCACGCTTAATTTCATTGGATGGACTGCCAGTCCTCGACAGAACTGACGGGCGGCAGACGGGGCGTCTATTATCCTGTCTTTAGCCCAGTCACCACAGCAACAACATTTAACAAGCTTGTCTGAGAGGTTAAAACTTCACCCAAACCTGTCAAGCTGAGACGTTGTAATACATGGCGAGCAAGAAAATGACAGAGCGAGAGTCATTGACTGAGGTCTCTTGCAGCTCTCTGCAACAAATGCTTTGTTCTGGAAACAAAAAGTTACTGTGAAGCTAAAGCAGGTTTTCATGTGTGTGCCTTAGAGATGTTTGTTGGAGTGGGCACTACAACTGAGATGAGAAACTAGGTATACAAGCACTCACAACTCTGACAAAGGCTCTGAACACACACACACACACAGACTTGTGTGTAAGTAAGAGGACATACTGATCAGGACAACATTGGCCCTGTGTTCTTTTCAGCAGTGTCACACTGTGTACATATCACCCCCAAAACAACTTAACACAGCTCCCATAAACAAGGGTGGGAAAAGTATGTAGGTGTGTGTGACCAGATGGGCCTCCCAGCATGTCACTGCTGTCACACACACACACTTAAAAGAAACAAAGCATTACACATGCAGCATTCACACACCGGTTAATGCATGTTCAAATCTGGCTTGCAACAATTCCAATTTCCTGTCATTATTCCAGTTAATATCAATAATGGCTACAAAACAGCTATATACGGCTATAAAAATTCCTGGGGCAGTACCACTATAAAGGGAATATAAAAATAACACACAAACCTAATGAGAACATTTTATGGACTAACCACCACAGCCAAGTCAACGTCAAATCAGACAACACTTTAAAATCCCTCCATATGCCCCAGTCATAACAGATGACAGCTCACTTAATGAAAATTTCTAAACATGCCACATTCCGGCAGTTTCTAATTATCACTGGGTTAAGAGAAATGGCCGTTCATACGTCTCTGTCACAGACGCCTGTTAGAATCTGACAAACAGGTGAAAGTTGAGTGAAACTGCATTTTCCCCCTGACAGAAGGGTCTTATCACAGAAGGTAATGTGTCAGCTGTCTCTCCCTGTTGCTGTGTTTAGATGTTTATATATAACTGCTATTTGTGAATAGGAGAGCGTTTAAATAACTGTCTGTCTGTCTGCTGCTGTATCTATCCATCTACCTGAGCATGTATCTGTCTGTCGGCACCATGTATGCACAATCACAATCAATGCCTGTTTGTAAATGTCGTCACACCAAAACTGGTGATTCCATAATATTTTTATACTGGTGGGACAAACAGGCAGAATTGGGGATGTCCTGACAGAGTAAACTATTGATAACATCAAGAGTGACAATGTTTACACTATTCTGGAAAAACAGCCTATAAATAGGTTACCGTTTTACCTGTGGTACACAATAGATATGTAAATAATTATATTCTCTAGACTGTACAGTAAGTAATGTACACTTCCCCAGGTCGCCTGCCACATTCACCATTTTCCTAATTTAGTGCTCTTGACACAGGCACTGTGATGGACAGCTGTTCAGAGTTCAGGAGAGGGCTGCCAGGGGTCCTGAAGCCAGGACTGTGACAGCGATATAGAGGTGAGTCAGAGCTGTCAACCAAGTTACACTCAGCAGGAAACAGCCAGATCCATCTGCTAAATCCCATCCCCCCATAAACAATGAAAACTGAATCACACACAAAAACACACACAGTGTTCTTTTGCCTAGAAGCGGGATAATTTTATACATTAAAATATAATTTGATGAATCACATCCATCAGTTGAAATCTGTTTAAATGCACTAAGTACATCCCATGCAGTTGGGGAAAACTAAAATAACCAAGCAATTTTGTTAACTAATAACTGACAATGAACTTAAATAATTGAAAATTAATCCACATCCAAACTGGTACTTCAGCCACAGCAGGTCTAAAATATTATATTGAAATATTAATAAGTCATATTATTATCAACTAGTTTGACTTGCTGTCAGCACAGTTAACTCGCTGTCAGCACAGTTGAGGATAAGCATGTCGTATGTTGCCAGGCAACATTTGCATGTGTACAAGTCAAGTCACAGCTATGCAGCACAACAGACTCACACAGTCGGGCACAAGAGAAGGAAAGGAGTGAGAGGACAAAAAAGCAAAGAAGGCAAATTTAATTTAGCAGCATGCAGCCTAACTCAAGTTTATAGCCACTGCCATGGTGTTTGATAAAAGCTTAAAGTGTCGCAGCCATCACTTCCTCCAGACTCCTCCAGGAAAGATAGATTTCACTGCCTTTAATTCAGCCAGAGGCAGAACACACATGATGAATGAGCCGTGCAATCTCTCTCTCTCTCTCTCTCTCTCTCTCTCTCTCTCTCTCCAACAAGGACAAACAGTTCTTGTACCTTTCCTGTCTGTAGCTTCCATCTACAGGGCAAGTGTGTGTGTGTGTATATATGTTTAAACGCGTTTAAGAGCACAAATGTGTGTTTAATGGATTGTGTGTGGCCATCTGATTGCTTGCTCTGTAGTTGCAATCCCTCTGTGTAAACATGCCATAAATACTCATTAGTAATAACAAGGGGATGTCACACACACACACACACACACACACACACACACACACACACACACACACACACACACACACACAAAAACAAGAGCAAGCAAACAACACCTCGCGGCAACACTAACAAGAGCGACTAATTTAATTAGCACAATAAAACAAGTCCAAAAAAGGCAGTCTGCCCTGTTCCAGCTCCCGCTTAATGACTGAATTAATCAGCAGTCTTTTACACATCTAATCTTAGAGGACACGATCTCTATTGTTCTGTCTCTCTCCTCGGTGGATCTGTCTACACCTCTTTGTTCTACGTTCTGTGAGACTCACCAAACCAGCAGCCGGTCTCTAAAACCTGATGTCGTATTCATTAACTCTGATTAAATCAGTAATACGTCCCGCGACGCCACAGAGAGGCCTAATGATCATCGACAATTACTCAATCCGAACGAGCGCCGCTTTAATTGAGTTTGATTCTCTTCTATTGTTCATTTGTTTTCGGTGAGGACAGGCTGACATTATCCGCAGGTTTTGAGAAATAAACACGCCTGCAGGGTTGCGCTATCTCAGCGTGCAATCCGAAAATACTGCGACAAAGCAGCGTCTCATTGAGGTAAACTGCAATTAGATGCAAAAGAAAAATCAATGACAACAGCCTACAAGAATTATGGGTAATGCAGAGACTCCAGACTCAGCAGTTTGGCTATGATAAAACTATTACGACCCAATGAAATTATGATGACATTTCCTGTAATTATTTCTAAGATATCTGGAAAGCACAGATGCCTTAAGACAGCAGATACTACCAGATACACGTCTCAGAAATGAACACAAACCAAGCGATCAGTCCAACACAGCAACGAACCAATGTAACAGTTCCCTACAAAACTGTGAAGTCACTGAAGAACCACAGTGTCCGTAAGCTGAACTTAAGAAACAGATCAGGCTTAACACTAGTCGTACGCTAGTGAAGTACACTAGCAAGTACACACTTTTAGAGCACCATTCCTCAACCTATTTCAAATGACTTTCAGGATACTACAAATAAGTGAAGCTTTATTGCATGCAAGGCTTATTGTCTAATAACTGAGAAGGAGGCCTTGAAGAACTCCAGCCTGAACTCACCAGCCTGTGTTTCTTCCGCAGATGTTTCTTCTTGCTGTGTGTGTGGGCCAGGCGGGGATTGTTCTCCTGGTCTGAGTGATGGTGCTGGTAGTTGTTGTGGTGAAACCGGTCCTTGTGTAGATCCAGGCTCAGCCCGTTCGGCACTCTGTTGGGTTTCTTCTTGCGCAGAGGTCCTGCCTTGTTCTGCCGCCGCTCGTGAGGCTTCAGACTCATGTCCTTCTGCCAGACAGAAGAGAGAGAGATTCATTAGAGACATTTTGACCTGACAACATGAAATCAATATATAATGAATTTGCTTTCTGTATAAATGCTACTGGTTTTATTCAACAATTCATCAGCACATTGTTAGCAGAAAAAAGGCTTGTTTTTAAATCAAAACAATCTTTCACCACCACAGAAACAACCTTTTTGTGGCTACCAAATAAAAATGTGGGGGTTGAGGCAAAAAAAAAAAATCCACCAATAATATCAGTGTACATTTTATTATGAGCCAATCATAGTCAACTTACAATTTCTTACAATATTTTCAATAAACACTCACACGAAACTCAAACACTGAGTTTAGTGTGAGGTAAATATGTAAACGTCTTTAAGAAACATTAATAACTTATTCCTGCTTTAGACTGAAGGTATTTTGTATTATTAATATTCTGAAGACTAGTAGACGTGTGCTTGTTTAACCTCCAGCAAACGTTGTTCTGGCAGGGTGGTAAATAAAATCTTTCCTGTAACATCCCACAGAAAATGAGTGGTGATCAAAATAATAAAAAAAAGTACAGGCGGGAAAACTCTGAACAGAGGTACTGCATCTCCACATATCTCCGCTTACAGAACAAATCAATGACATCAGTTAACATCAGTCACAGTGTATACGATGATTTCTCATTGACAGAAATCAATGACATCATTCAGCACAGTCATGCATACTACACTGAGACACTATAAAAATAAGACATACTGTGCACAGCAGTCACAACTGTGCCTATAAAAATCTGACCCCTATGAGCAACAATGCCAAGTGACGTGTCAGTCCAGATGCAAGTATACAACACAGTTTTTAACTACTAATAATTAATAATAAATAATGGTTTCTAAATAACCTAGTCCTAAAAAGCATTGTCAAGTAAACGTGCGTAAAATAATCAGCAATGTTTAAAGTCTATCCATGTCTGAAATGAATTAGTTTCTTAGAGAAGATTTCCTAATGTTACCGTAAGTTTTGAAAGCACATCAAATGATCAGAAAAGATCTGGGAAAATTTGATTCCTTGTGATGCGACTCCTTTAATGGGCAAATGAAAAGCGCATTAAAATCATCGTTCAAAAATACGAGAGGCAGCAGAGCAGCTACAAAATGACGGACGGCGCAGAGCTTTTATATGTGGAACTAATGATCGCACGTCCCTCCACAGGGCCGAGATTTTCATCTGATTTAAGATGCATAAGACTGTTCTTTTATCTCATTTTCAAGAGCTTAGCCATTTTTCTTAAATGACATTTCCTCTCAGCATCTCTCTTCATTTGAAGCTCTGTGTGTGTGTGTGCGTGTGTGTGTGAAACATAATGGCCCTTGTGAAAGTTATTTCTCTATTCAGACAGCTTTATAAATGCCGTCTGTTTCATCATCAGGCATGTGTAGACTAATCCAGTGAAATAACATGTAGACCCCACACAAACAGTTACTTAACATTTATGCATACAGCTTCGCTTATTTAAATTACACACAAGGCAATCAGGACATCGAACCCACAACCCTGATGTTGCTATAGCAATGCTCTCTCAGCTCAACTAGAGCAACTAAAAAACAGAGTTAAATTCAATTGGTGATTAAAACTGCTATTCAAGTCAAAGCTGTTTTCATGTCTGATCTACTCCTTATATTAAAACATCAGACACCATCTGTCTGCAGGGCTGACCATCATGTTAAACGATGTACTTAATCAGATTTCACGCTTCGATATTACATGATTAATAGCCTCTTTTATGTACTTCATGTAGGAGGCATCAAAAGGACACCGAGCGAACAGAGCGTGTCAGAGCGGTAAGATACGGCGATCTGATAACCTCACATCTGATGCTGTCTACACAAGGGTGAGATCCAATCAGAGATCAGATTCATTCAGGCCACAGACCATTTGTTTCAGCTGCTGAAAAGACGTAAAAAAAAACACATCCTTTTTTATAGTAGGCATTTAACATACTATATAAAAGTGTGCAGTACAGTATATATACACACTGATCAACTCATGAATGGACAACTACATTTGCCAAAACAAAGTCTACAAGCAGAGCACATTGAACTGGGAACAGTTTCACACAATGCAATGCCCTCAGAAAACACAGTATATTTTCAAAACAATCAGTGCACATTATATTCAACAGTGCCAGAACTTTTCATTTTCTTTTCCAAAAGTCATTGGATGCAATCAAAAGGACCACAAGAATGTACAATAAGCCATCCGGGGACAATGAATGGCAGGAGACATTAGGGTCCGGAGAAATGCGGAGCCATCTGGAATTTGGTCAGGATGATAGACAAGCACAGGAGATTACGGAGTGTATGGAAATTTGAGTTTGTCAAGTACACTAAGCATAACCTTGAACGGCTCTTCCACTGCAATCTATCCCATAATCAGCAGAAAGGGTTTGGAAAGGAGCGCTGGAGTAACTGCTGAACTACGGCCAGGATGACACGGATGGGCTTCATTCTGCTGGATTTTCTGATGCGGGAACCACAGCGATCTTTCAACAACATGGCAAACTTCATTAATTCATCCCAAGTCACATCTGGCTCCAACATGCACGTCTCACTAGGAATTAAATATAACAACACATGACGGTTGAAAGTTGGCAGAGGGAAAACTTGGAAATCTTAGACTGCAGTTTAAAAAAGGTTCATTCAGGGAAAACATCTGACGCATGTTTGATTAGGTTTGCTCATCCGAGTCTTTGGAAAAAACATCAAGCCCTACTTTTTACTCCCTTTTCTGTTCTACAAGTGGGAAAACAGTTGTTTCAGTTTATATACTTATACACTCTTTTCTTCTAATCTTCTTTACATGCAGTTTTCTTATGATATATCACCAGGGGTTTATATGAGGCATGAGGTCATTCTACAAAGCGTTACCAAAAACATCTAGTTTGATATAACAGGAGCCCCAGCTGACAAGGGTCTATAACAGTTGAAATTCTCTGATGTAATTCATGCTAATGTGCTTAGCAGTACATTTTGGAACAATTTCAATATTGTTGTTTTTCCTGCAGAACTAACACTGCATACTAGAGTACAAAACAAAAAACTTCAAATGACTGAATAAAGAGATAACCTGCTTTCAAATGTTGCTGTATGTCAAGGCAAAGGTTAAAAACAATAATATCTTCCTTTTACAGAGAAAACTTTTCATTTTCTGCTATATTTGTATTCTTCAGCCATTTCCCAAGAGATTAACCGAGGTAAACTCCACATCCCAGAACAGTCAATCCACCTACCCAGTAACACACAACACCTCCCTAGAGTTCACTTTACTGGCTTGCTTTCCACAAGTTCCTCTTCTGCTGTGGGGACTTAAAACACTTTCTGACTGTCAAACAAACACACACACACACACACACACAAGCATCTTTCATGTGCAAAGTAGGTTTTTACTATCTACCCAGGTTTTATCTTTCATCTTCCTTACCAGGAACACGCAACAATGTCTGAACAAAGACATTTAGACAACAAACAGACATTTACATACACAGAAGTCACAGACAGAAAGACCAACACATGCCTTCCCAGGTTGCCTTTTTTTAACATATCTTAATCATAAAACATTGTGCTAATTGAATGAATGTTTGCCTAACAAAATTTAATTGTATACTAAACCTCAGGTGACCTTTTCCATATCCAACATAAGTTATGCTATTTTCTATACCACAAAAACTCATGTTGCTCAGTTGAGTTTGGCAGCAGTGGTGCATTGTGGACCTTATCCAACAATGGTAATTTTATAATAGTTTAATTTTAAAGCAACATTAAATAACAACAGTATCAAATCCAAAAAGTCTTATTGCGTAATTTATGAAAGTATATTTTGTAGTATTTTTTCTGCCACCTCAACATAATGCATCATGACTTGTGTACGAGGGCCGTCTACACCATCCTGCAGACATGGGCAATGCTGACGAGGCAAACAGGGCAAAAATCCTCTGTTTCCCCACAGTGGTAAATGAGGAGACCAGTAAGAGCAGCACTGAGACCTGCACTTCGATCCCATTCCAGGATTACAACCCTGTTCTACAGCACAGCCACTCCAGGGATCAGTTCCTCTGCCAAGCGTAACTACGCTGGCTTTTGTGAGATGGAGCGAGAGATTCCATCCATGGCCTCTGTTTTATTAGTCTTATCTGTGGCCCTGAGGGAACATATTAGTTCTTTGAGATAGAAAAAAACTGCTCTAACTGGAGAGTGCACTCTATAAAGTGTTGCAGTTTTCAGACTGCAGGCTCTGGCGACTGAGTGATGATTTGGAAAACAATGCAGCGATTTAGTCGTATTAAAGATGGAGGGTGTAGAGATGAAATAGAAGAAAAACATGAGTCTGTCAGAAGGGGCATATGAGAGAAATATATACCACTGATAGAAGTAGCTAGACAGATATTTTTGCCAACTATTAAAGGGGCGCTTTCAGTTCTCAAATCAAAACCACTCAAACAAAACTCACAAGCCAATTCTAAAGCAAATAATATATTAATAAACCAAGAAATGTACAGTAGCCCAAATATGATTTAAACACTTGGGCCATTTTTGAAACATCTCGGTTCAAAACATTATTAGATAACCACATATTAAAGCAAGTGCAATTCATTTGACAGAAAGACACTTAAAACAACATTGCCATTATCCGCCCTACTTGACTAACTTTCCCGTGGCCAATCACAGGCATGCTTGCATTTTTCATAAAGCACTCTTGCCCCTGTGATATTGCTATAGTAGCTTTAGCACATCTCTATACACTACAGTGACTAGCGGATCCTCATGTTAATACTTTATTAACAGTTGAAGGCGGTGGGCTGGGGGAAAGGAGGGCAAGCATTTAAATTAAGGTTGAAAGACATCAACTCCGCTACAACAAAGGTCAAGCACTCCCTGCCAACGGTACTGATCAAAGAGAAGATTTCATTAGCTCAGCTCAATAAGGAACCTGAAGGACGATAAGAGATGGATTAAAGATGTATCCAATTAAAGGTCTGGCCCTCAAAGAGTAAATCTGTAGAATGAAGGTGGGAAATAAAGACCCCATACGGATTGCTGAGGTCACGCGTGGATGGCGTAAAAGGCAAACATCTTGTTCTGAAATCAATCACTCTGACAAGAATGGAGAGGGGCTTGTGCTTTGAAGCCCCCCGCTTCCTTCTGCCAAAGTAATGGAGCCCAATCGCTGACAGATGGAGGAAGCAACGGGGGGAAGCGAGGGAACAAAACAACGACCTAATGAATGAAGCAGTCCTTGTCCATGGGAGGGAAGTGGGTCATTCACGCTCGGGCAGTTAGTACAGATTCACAGATTCACAAAGCCCTTCCTTTAATAGCACATAGTAGATCTGTGGAGATCTGGAGGGTCTGCAAGGCTGATTCTGGATCCGTGTTCTAGAACATTCCAGAAACAAAAGCAGTAGTTATTGATTGGCTTGGAGCATTCATTTAAAAGCATGCAGTTGCTACTCTGAGATCTGGGTGGAATTATCTTTTCTTCACCACAGGACTGACATTCTAGAACATCATCAACAGTTCTAAATATTGGGTTGGGGCACTCTTTTAGTCAAATGCAGTTAGTCTTCAGGGACCTCTGTAGTATCAAATACTCTCCATAAGAGAGATAGTATTAAAATCTTGATGCAAGATGTAGCTCTTATTAGCCTGTGTTTCATGCACAAGAATCATTATGTACTAAATTATTACCAAGATGCTCTACTGAGGGTCTAAGCAATAAGATCACGACGCATCAAAGACAAACTGAAGAGCACATCAAAGGTGGCAACATAACAGATTGCTGCACAACAGGTTTCCGCCCGAGAACTGCCTTTTATGTCATGAAGGGGCAAAGTCTTTTAAATTCATAGAGACAAAAGAACCAATTGGTCAGAGAGCAATGTCTGGAGTTAGCCTAGACAATTAACATGATTGATTTGACAGAACAAAACAGCTGGTTTCTTCAACATCGGAGTAAAAAATAAGGGGAAACTCAAAGAGGGCTCTGGGAATAATTATTAAACATGTAATAGCTTCATAACTGATGAGTACAAAATGACAAAATAACTATTCTCTGCTTTCATGTTTTCTTCCCACCCTTCGCCTAAGTGAATTCTTACAAGACTTGTTGTTATTAAATTACAATCACAAAATTGTACCAAAAAAAATGGTAATGTTAAGAAAGGGTCAAACAAAAAGCATTATGATTTACAGTTGTGGCATTACAACAGCTAGTGACCGACCTCAAACTGGGCTGATACTGGTTATTTAGACCAGAGACAGTGAGTGTTTGTGGTCTGTAGATTACAGTAGGTGTACAGTAGACAAAGTAGCATCGCTTGCTAATGTATCGTGTAGTACAGAGGTCCCCAGTCCTGTTCCTGGAGGATTAGTGTGTATTTACCTCAACACACCTGCCTGGAAGTTTCCAACCTGTCAATAAGACCTTGATTAGTTGGTTCAGATGTGTTTGTTTAGTAATGGAGCTAAACTCTCCAGGACTGGGCAGCCCAGTGCAAAATGTGCAGCTAGTGGGTTGTGCAGCTAGTGGGTTGTGCAGCTAGTGGGTTGTGCAGCTAGTGGGTTGTGCAGCTAGTGGGTTGTGCAGCTAGTGGGTTGTGCAGCTAGTGGGTTGTGATTTAGGGGTTCAGCTGAGGTTAGCGTTTGGGTAATTGTTAGAATTTAGCTTTGCCCCTGTTTTTTTTTTTAGGCAGGATTGTTGTTTTAGGACCAACAAAAGATGCTGATTCATATTTTAGTGAGAACACTGTGTGTGCTGTGCAGGACAGATATCTGATGGTTGTTAGCAGTGTGTTCTGATGCTGACTAAGACCGCAGTGTGAACAATGTTCTTATTGAGGGTAAATTACTCTAGAGTAAATAAGATTGGATGAGAGTGAATCAGTACTAAAAATAAGTACAAATTCAGATGTTTTACAGCTTTAGTATGTGTTTGGACAAATGTAATGTCTACATATGCAGTTAAATCTCATTCAACCCCGTTTGCACAGTAATCCCTCTTATTCACATAACTGTTGATGTTGCTAAAACAATGCAGAGAAATGATGCTATCAGAAACTGCCACTCATTCTTAGCAAGATTTCGACTCCATCTTTCAGACGCTGCGAGTTCTGCCTCTCTTGTTTTCTGCTCTCAGACAGTCTACATCCTCGTTACTTTAGAGCCGTTCTCCTCTGTGCTGTTTATGTTCGGCCGATAACATCTGAACAACAACTGCACCTCTCTCCCCAGGCCCTGCAACAGAAGGGCAGTTGGCACTAACGTTACCTCGGTGTGCTAACACAGTGTTCTTTAGCTCTGTGCTGGAGAAATCTATCACTTACCGACTTAATGCAGGGCTGAGAAAAACAATGAGAAACATCTTCCACAGGTCATGGCTTGCATTAAAATTGTACACGGCAGAGATGAGGACTCGACAATAAGGGCAGTTGAATGGGTGATAAAAGCATTAAAACTCACGCTTTAGCTACACTGGCATCGTTTTCCAGTAAAACTTACCATTAAAAATAAGACCTAAGAAATAAATCCTTATTGTTGAGTGTAAACAGACTCAATGATGTTAATTCAATCTATATGAGGTGCATGTTTTTTGTGCAAGTGTCACCAAAAAACAATTGAAAACAATAGTTATTTAGCTATGACTGCATGTACCACATATTGTTCAGTCATTTGAGACTATTGTATAACAGGCATTCACTTACATGGAGACACACATACATGCCTCTACATATTTCCGGTGACCTCATGCCTGCCCACTTGTGGGACTCCATGGCTTGAGCCCCTTGTGCTGAACAGGCAATGTTGCCTAGCAACAAGGTAGAGAAAGCCGATCATTAAATTTTGCTGATGAAGTCTAGCCAGCAACAACCACACAGAAAGAGACCTTACAGCACTTATATCATTTCCCACTGTGTCTGATACCTGCATGACATCATAAACATCTTATTGCTGTAAAAGTAAAGAATTGCCTCATAACAGATCAGACTTAAATGGATTTGGGCTGCCACAACACGAGTAAACACACGAAATAGATTTTAAAAATAAAGCCAAAGACTAATTTAAATTGCACTTGTAAGGAAATCCACACAAGATGTAATTGATGTTAATAGAAGATCATTAAATGTACAATAATAGGAGTCTGCACAATAATAGCAGATTGCAGTCGTGCTGAAATTAATCAAATCTAACCATATTAAATATAACCAAATATAATCACTTGATGTTGAATACTTCTAAAATCATTTGCAATTAATTAGCATTTTAAAAAAGTATTAAGTTTCAACACTTTACATTACACAATATGCATTATACAACTCGCTTTCAACAGTGCTAGTTCTTAACTGTAACTGCAACTCTCTGATCAAACTGTCTTTTGATGTTAAAGAATTCCCAACATTTTTTCCCAACACCACATTCAGAAACAACTGCAAAACTGCTCACAGTTGGATCAAATCTACTTAGACCAACTGTACTTCTACAAACCAAATGTAAGGCAATTCCAACACTATCATTCCAAAACACCCACATGCTAATGCAATAATAATAATAATTCAAGAATTGTGCTAGGTTCCGATTCCATCAATCCGGCTATTAGGCATAAGCAAAGACATTCCTGCCTTTATGCCCACAAACAACCACAGACATGCACACGCACTCCAGACTTCCTGAGTGCTGTGGTGGGCCACCTGTCCCAGTGTAGTCCTGTGGGGCTTTAAACTTACAATGTAACATGAAGCCTCTGGCTCTCCCTCTGTGCTAATTAGAGCTGAATGGAGTGAATGCCACACAAGAGATGGGGCACTTAAGGAAACATTCTTAGTAAATGTGACACCATCCATCCTCAAGTGAGCTACAGAGAGCTGAGAGACTCACTCCAGAGCACATTGCCGGCACTCAAGTCTATGAATTTGGCATAACTCTAATGAAAACAAGTCACAAGCCAAATTCTACACTAACACTGTTTAGAGTGAAACAGCCCAAACAAATGAAATATGTACAGTCCAACACAAAGAGATCAGATAAACAAACTGAAAGCTTTGGCCCTACTGTATTAAACATTCTCATGAAGGTTTGAGCAAGAAAGTTCAAGAACGCTTGAGCAGGCACCTTAACACCAGCTGTTGCGTGTGTGTGTGTGCGTGCGTGCGTGCGTGTGTTAAATGTAGGTCCCATTTCAAGTATGGCTACCACACACTGACAAATACATCATTTGCACTTCAAAGAAACGTCTCGTCCAAATCTGTCTTTCACTGCAGATGCTTGCAAATGTAGCCTTGACTATTAATCATGCAGAACACTGTGGCAACATCAGGACGCTAATAACTGCTCAGAACAGAACAACCCACTTCCCCTTCATCTTCTGC
>JBAJNP010012221.1:0-13683 GCA_036877545.1 Yasuhikotakia modesta | reverse complement strand
GGTGTCTCTAAAGTACCTTCTACCATACTACAGCCAGTTGTACTTCAAGCCTTTTGTCCTCCTCCCTTCAGGGAGGATGACCAGGAGATGCTAAACCATGTGTGTCTAGTGCGAGCACTTGACACTTATGTCCACAAAATGCCCTGTGGGGAAAAACTGACCAACGTTTTGTTTGCTTTGGAAATAAGCGCAGTCTTTACGCTACCAAGCAGACTCTAAGTTGTTGGATTTCAGATGCGATTCGCATTGCTTATGAGTCCCCTGGTATCCCCCCTCCTAAAATGATCAAGGCACATTCTCCTCGTATGTGTGGGTATACCAAGGTATGGCGGCCTCTAAGGCCTTCTATGCAGGTGTCCCAATTCAGGACATCTGTGACGCTGCGGGATGGTCCACTCCCTTAACTTTCGTTAGGCATTATGGCCTTGATACTCAGCCATGTCTGGCTCTTTGGTCCTCTTCCCCTAACTTCCCCTAATCTAACAGAGGGCAGGGGGGTCACTTCAGTATGGATAGTGGGCATCTCGTTCCCATAGTGTTTCGACGCAGCATTTTGCCAGCCTCTGCTGGGGGGAAGAATCAACTCCCTTTTTGTTTAAAATTTTTTGTCTTCAGTAAAGACACAACCTTTTTGGCATTCAATCTTTGTGGACTCTAATTTTTATTTTTAACCTCCTCTGCACCTGGGTCTTACACCACAGAAATAGCCTACTCTGTAGAGACTGCCGCTAGCCACGCCAGAGACCTGGGTTTGATCCCCACTCTGGCCATTACAGCAGAACTGAACCATGGAATCTGGCCCCTCAGAGGAGACAGCACCAGTCTCCAATGTGGATCGCATTCTTGTTGCACTTTCTGAACAAGTCTCCGCTATTCAGCCCCATGACCAAGTTTTAACAGAAATTCTCTGTCTCCTGAATCCCCGCGCCCAGGCCACCATATCACAGCCAACACCCTTGCCCACATCTGAGGCCAAGCTGCCACCCCCAGCGCTTTGATGGCAGTCCTGAGAACTGTAGGGGATTTATTACTCAATGCACTCTGATCTTCCAGCTACAACCCAGTTGTTTTCCTACTGACAGCGGTAAGGTGGCATATATAATCACACTCCTCACGGGCAAGGCCCTAGACTGGGCCTCAGCATTGTGGGATAAGCAGTCTCCTGTCACCTCTAATTCTCAGAGCTTCCTAGCAGAAATTATGAGGGTGTCTCCATTCGGCAGATAGTGGTGAGGCAGGACGTCGGCTTCTAAGGCTATCTCAGGGCTCCCGTAGTGCGGCTGAGTTTGCCATTGAGTTTTGTACTTTGGCCCTCGAGAGTGGGTGGGACGAATTTGCCCTGAGAGCAATCTTCCACAATGCTCTGTCCTCTAAGCTTAAGGATGAACTGGCCTTCAGAGACTCTCCATCAGACCTTGAGTCCCTCATTAACCTAGCCATTCGGGTGGACCACCGCCTTAAGGAACGGCAGACTGAGAGACAGCAGGAGACAGTCACAGCCCGTTCTGACAACGCTGCCTATCCCACTCTTGACCCCGAGGTATCCAAGCACCTAGGGGCTACGAATGAGGGAGAGGTGCTGTATCTATTGTGGGAGGCCGGGTCACTTTCGGGCAACCTGCCCAGAGTTGTCGGGAAAAGTCAGATCTCGTCCCGGTGTAGGGGCCCCGGGGGCGAGAGTAGGCATTATTCCCTCTCCCAATTCCTCTGGCTTGACCGTCCAGGCAGTCATCACATCTGAACAACAACTCCACAGGGTGGAGATCTTCATTGACTCGGGTGCAGCAGGTAATTTTATGGACCTCAAGTGTGCTCAAGATCTCTTGATCTTTTACCTCTGCAGATCCCTCTCAAGATTTCAGCAGTATACGACAACCCCCTAGGCTCAGGGCAGATCCACCAACACACCAGAGCACTTCAGTTGATAATTGGAGATCATCAGGTGACTCTCCAGTTTCACATCATCCATTCCCCTAATCCTGGGACACCCCTGGTTAGTTGCCTATAACCCATTGATTGATTGGACTAAGGAGTAGTATTTAGCTGGAGGTGTAATGGCTCCCATTTCCTCACCCCGTCCAACCAGTCAACCAAGTGTCACACCCTTTGCCATTATTCCCCTTCTGTAGGGCCAGAATCCCCCAGGCACCCTGAGAGGCACCCTGAGACCATCTCCATGGATGTTATGACCATTCTCAAGACACAGAAAACTTCCAAGTCATTTAGTAGTCCTCCCGAGTTGTCCCGAGTTCCTCCCGAGTATTCTGACTTAGCTAAAGTCTTTAGTAAGACTCGAGCAGCCTCACTCCCTCCTCATAGGTCCTATGATTGCCCCATAGAGCTGTTACCTGGAACCTCATGACAACAGCCTTTGAGATCCTGCAAGAAGCCACCATCTTTACCAAGCTGGATCTCTGGAACGCATACCACCTCGCCCGGATCAGGCAGGAAGCGGATGAGTGGAAGATGGCGTTTAACACTCCCACTGGTCACTATGAGTACCCAGTCATGCCTTTTGGACTAGCCAATGCCCCAGCCGTCTTTCAGTCTTTTATTAATGATGTGCTATGAGAAATGCTTAACATCTTTATTTTTATCTACTTAGATGACATACTCATCTTCTCTCATAACCATCAAGAACATGTGAAACACGTCAGGAGGGTGTTGGCAGAACTCCTCAAACATGGACTATTCGTCAAGCTGGAGAAGAGTGAGTTTCACGTTTCCTCTGTTGCCTTTCTCGGGTTTATTATCTCTAAAGGTAGCTTGCAGATGGACCCCAGTAAGATCAGGGTGGTGCTGAATTGGCCTCAGCCTACCTCTATTAAGCAGGTGCAATGCTTCCTGGGGTTTGCCAATTTTTACAGGCGGTTTGTTAGAAATTTCAGCTGTATCGCAGAACCACTAACTTCCCTGACCAAGAAGGCAAAAACTTCCTTTACCTGGAAGAGTCAAGCCAATACAGCTTTTAACACCCTCAAACAGAGATTCACCTCTGCACCTATTCTCACTTTACAAGATCCTGAGTTGCCTTTTATCCTTGAAGTGGATGCATCAGATATAGGGGTTGGAGCAGTCCTATCTCAAAGAAGTAAAATAGACAACAAACTTCACCCATGTGCCTTCTATTCCCATAGGCTTACTCCGACTCAGGCCAACTATGACATTGGAAACCGTGAGCTCTTGGCTATTAAATTAGCTCTGGAGGAGTGGAGGTACTGGCTGGAGGGTGAATCTCATCCCTTTCTCATTTGGACTGATCACCAGAATCTCACTTATATACAGAATGCTAAAAGGCTGAATACTAGGCAAGCTAGATGGTCACTATTCTTTAACTGGTTCAATTTTATATGTTCCTTCCGCCCAGGATCCAAGAATATCAAGCCTGACGCCCTCTCGAGACAGTTTGAACCCTCCGAGAGGTTAATCTGCCCTGAACCCATCATGCCTGGCTCCAGGATAGTAGCTCCAATACTGTGGGATCTGAAATCATTAGTCCTAAAGGCACAGCAACGCCAGCCTGACCCAGGTACTGGACCCTCTGGGAGTTTATTTGTCCCTAACTCTGTGCGTTCTAATGTCTTGCAGTGGGCTCACTCCTCTCCCCTCTCAGGCCACCCTGGTATTACCAGAACCTCCAAACAGATTTGGAGGAAATTCTGGTGGCCAATGATGCTGAAAGATGTGCAAGAATATGTTTCTGCTTGTTCCACCTGTGCACAAAGCAAAGAACCCAGAGTCCAACCCCAGGGATTTCTTCACCCCCTATCCATCCCGAGTCGTCACTGGTCTCACATCTCTCTTGATTTTATTACGGGATTGCCTCCTTCTCAGGGAAATACGGTAATCCTTGTGGTGGTAGACAGGTTTTCTAAGATGTGTCACCTGTTACCATTAGCCAAGCTTCCCACTGCCAACCAGACAGCTGAACTGCTAATGAGACATGTTTTTAAGGTGCATGGCTTTCCCCAGGATATTGTCCCAGATTTGGGTCCCCAGTTCTCATCCAGATTCTGGAAGGCATTTGGGCGGCTCATTGGATCATCTGTCAGTGTGTCCTCTGGCTACCACCCCCAGTCTAATGGCAGACAGAGAGGGTAAACCAGGAGGTAGAAAAGACGCTAAGATGCCTGGCAAAAGCCAATCATTCCACCTGGACCTCCCATTTAACCTGGGTAGAGTTTGCGCATAATACCTTGCACCACTCTTCCATTAATATGTCTCCTTTTGAATGTGTCTATGGCTTCCCTCCCCCCCGTTCCCTGGTCAGGAACCAGATGTGTGCCAGCTGCCACTGGGTTTATTCACCGCTGCCGACGTTCTTGGCAAAAGGCTCGTGTGTACCTGAAGAGGGCTGTCCACAATCAGCAGAAACAGGCCAACAGGTATCGCAGTGCAGGACCCTGTCTCCGAACCAGCCAAAGAGTATGGCTCTCGACCCGTAATCTTCCCTTGCTAGTAGAGTCACATAAGCTTGCACCACACTATGTTGGGCCTTTCAAGATTATTAGGAAGATAAATCCTGTATCCTGCCGGCTCCTACTTCCAAGGGCCCTGAAAATACGCCCTACTTTTCATATTTCTCAACTAAAGCCTGTCCTTTGTTCCACCTTGCACACCAACAGAGCACCGACACCTGCACTACGCATCGTTGATGGCCATCCTTTCTTTACTGTCCGCAGACTACTCAAGTGTCGCAAGGTCCGGGGAATGATGCAGTATCTATCATTATTGTGTCCTCCAAGCCACCAGGGGGCGCAGCTGTGGTTAAATCAGTTACTCTATTTAGTAACTGATTTGCAATCAGCCTGAATGACCACCACCTGCTCCTTGCATTATTTAAGGCTGCCTTTTTCACTTGTGCTTTGTTCAGTCCTGAATCATTCCTCTGTGTTGCCTTGTTCTCTGTGACAGTAAGGTTCGTTAGTCCTTTGCTTTGTTAGTGTGCTCTGTGTTTTGAGACTGTTTTTTGAGACCTTTGTGTCTGTTTATTTTTGCTTTTGTTTATTGGAGCTCAGCTCTTCAATTTTTTGTTGTATTTTGCCAGCCTCTGTTGGGGGAAGAATCAACTCCCTTTTTGTTTTCAATTTTTTGTCTTCAGTAAAGACACAACCTTTTTGGTATTCAATCTTTGTGGACTCTATTTTTAACTTCCTCTGCACCTGGGTCTTACACCACAGAAATAGCCTACTCTGTAGAGACTGCCGCTAGCCATGCCAGAGACCTGGGTTCGATCCCCACTTTGGCCATTACAGAGAGTGCATAAAAGCTGATGGCATTCACATAGCGTTTCGACGCAGCGTCTCGTTCCCTTCAGGGAACCAGGGTTACATACGTAACCTGAGATAATTTCTTACCTAATTGTTTTGGAGGTGCTCATCATTATTTATTTACGTGATCTATCTAGAACAGCTAACATTTGTGATGGTTATTTTAAAACATGCTCATGCTGCTGTTTTTGGAAGGTTTGTTATTTAAATTTGATAGCTTTCATATAAAATATTAATTATTGTCTATATAGTTTGGCTCAGCCCTACCAGTAGAATTAATCTAGTGGCAACAAAAAACTGGTAGAATTTAGTTGCTATGGAAAATTTAATTGTGTGCCTTATTCTGCATAATTCAAGTAGGCCTATGTGCTTTTGATGAATCTTTTTTGGATAATGCTTTTAATGGATAGTGATGAAGCTCTTTTCAACAGCTACATTAAACTGTATGAGACTTGCTTCATAAAAGTGTAATTAGTAGCTGTTGGCTTTTTCATGTTATCTGTTGTCCTTGTGGAGATGAGGTTGTATCAGAAGAGGGGTTCTGCTATTGCTGCAGGATAATTACAGAGTGAGCAGCATGTTCTCTCAGTATTTTGAAAACAGAATGTAGTAAATCATCATATAAACAAGCTTTTGCATTCATAGTCCATATCTTTGTCAGTTCATATTAATATGACGTGAAGCAGTGATATATAGTCATTGCTTATGTAAACGTGCATTGCCCATTTAATGTGTTTTACTGGGAGTGAAAAATGTGTGTTCCCTATCAAAAGCTACTCTTAATGCTGTATATCAAGTGGTTATGAGAACATTGTTTGTTTGACTGGTTATAAAACATGTGACAACATCACACAACACACAAAAACATTGGCTTAAATAACCTTGGTTGATATTATTGATTACATGCATCTGAGGGGTTATAAATAGATGTGACACAGACATGCAACTTCAGTTACTTCAAAAAGAAGGGTGGTGAGTTACATGCCATTTTTATCTAAGGCTCTTTAACCACTCAATTAGGCAACTAAAGTTCCAGGTGTTTACTGTGAGTTTTTGTCCCAAATCATGTCCGAGGTGTAGTTTGTGACCATCTAAAAGCTTTCTTTCACATTCTCCCCCTCAACACATGAAGTTCTTGAGGTTTGCATTCAGGGGCAAAGCTTACCAATTTCAAGTACTTCTTACAACGCCTTACATCTCACCCCACACTTTCAACAAATGTGTGGATGCATCTGCATACTTAACTATATAGATGATTAGTTGATCTTAGCTGTCTCCGAGCGGTTGGAGATTGAGATGTCATTCTCACCCACATGAAAAAGCTGGGAAAAAACAGAGACAAAGAAGAGTGTGCTGTTTCCAGTCCAGAGAAATTCCTTCTTGATGGCTGCATCTTGCCTTCAGATCTATTTGGTGACAACGTCAACAAAGTCATCAGAAAGTTCCAGGAGGCACTTTGAAGAAATCTTGTGAGGTTTATCTTTAGCCATGTAAATGCATAATGGGTTGGTAAATTTCCTATAGAGAGACATCTTCCTGGCACCCACAGAAGGCTATCGTAGCTTACTAGTATCTGTTTTTTATTCGGCCTAGCTTTGTCACCCCACACATACATAAAAATGCATGGATGTATCTCTGGCTTCTTTATGACTTCAGGGTTTGGCTTCTCATTGTGGCTCATTTCAAGAGCTTGTGCAATGAAGCTACTGCATGCAACAAATCCATTCTAAACACCCTAATTGTTAGGTCACTGTTAAAAGTCACTGTTCATTACTTTAAGAGGGCTCAAGGTCCTATGACAGCTGCATTCATGCTTGGGCCTGCTGCACTTGAGAGTGCTTCAGTTGTGGCTCAGAGCCAGGGGACCCAAGGGCCAATTCCCAGAGGCAAATAAGGGTTGCGCTCCAGGGGCTTCATACCCTTTCTATGTGGTATGGGACACAGTACACCCCTAGATGGTGAGTATAGGCAGGGGAGGATGAACTTTTTTAAAGTCAACCATTGTCTCCACTGTCTTACTGGTGTTGTTGTGTCTACATACTGGCTGAGTCTGAGTCTGATGATTGTGGTGTCATCAACAAATTTCAGGATGTTGACAGATGGGTCCGCAGTAGTGCAGTTATTTGTGTGTTTTGAAAAGAGCAAGGGGGGGCGTATTCATCATTGCAGGGCACTGGTGCTGAGAGTGCGAGTGCTGGATGTAAAAAAACGTAGCTGGCTGAGTTTATGGTGGAGCATATCTGGGATGATGGATGTTTTAAGTCCACAAAGAGGACATGTGCATTTGATTCGAGGTGCTCCAGGATGAAGTGCAGCCCCATGTTCTCAGCATCTTTTACAGAGCTATTTAATCTGTAGGCAAACTCTGTTTATCCGGGCAGGATTTCAGGCAGGAGGGGGATACCTGTTAAGGGCCAGGGACCTTCCTAGTCTTTTGTCCTTTGAAGAACATGATGTTCACAGATTGTCAGTGCATGAGGGGGAATGGCGGCTAAGTGAAAACTGAGTGAGAGGTGTTGTATAGTGGTCTGACTCCTATTAGCTGCCTTTTTGTCTTGTCATAGCTGTCTCACTTTGTCAGTGAACCATGGTTTGTCATTATTTAATTTTCTGTGTGGTGTGAATTTTGCTATTTTTCTGAGTGTCTTTACAGAAATGTATGTAAGAGATAACAATGTCAGTTCATCCACACTTTCAGATGCTTATTTTAAATGCACCCCAATCTGTGTTGCAGTTCCAACTTGACTTCATCTGTCTATTTCTTTATTGTAGTGACTGAGGTTTTGGCAGATTTTAGTTTATGCTTGTATGTTGGAATTAGGTGAACCAAACAGTCAGAGTAGCTGAGTGCAGCACAGAAAAAATTTTGCTTCCAGTGCGCTTCCAGAGAGGGCTTGCAAACAGGTACATCTGTGCACCAGTACTAGTTTACATAAAAGCAAACCCAGTAGATAGACCATGTTAGGCATTAGTTCAGAAAGCCATGTAGCTGTGAAGCAAAGTGCAACAGATTGTGAGAAATCCTTGTTGGTGTAATGAATGGTTGTAGTTATTTCTGTATCTTATTTCTCAGTGAGCAAAGGTTTGCAAGGTGTAGAGCTGGAAGTGGGGACTGATATCTGCGCTTGCAAAGCGCACTGGCTCGCTTACCCCGCTTCCAAGTTTTCTGTCTCCTCTAGAGTGCAGCAGTTGCTGGTAGCATTCCCATAGCATTTCGATGCATTACCAGGCTACACACAAAACATAACAGACGTTATGGAGTATTTCAGGGTTAACATACTCAGAGTTTTCACTTAACCACCTTTCTGAAAAGGGCCCCAGGTTCTACTTAAATGAAGGAAACACAAATTCTAACTGTAAGTAATTATACTAATTATATAGGATGTATATTTACATATATACATATACATGTATATCACAAGTGTATATCACAAGTGTATATTACACATGTATATTACATGTGAAACAATCACAAGTAAATACAAATGGTTTATTAGCTACACTAAAACAAACAAGACTAACTATAGACAAACAATGCATTTAACATGACACGAAGAGAGAAAACTGGTGGTCAGTAGAGGGAGCTACAGGGACTGAATTTCCCTAAGAGGAAATAAGGTTAGTGCGTACGGGTTTGTGTGAAAGACAATGGCACAGGAGATGGTGGGGTTGTGAACTTCAAGCAAGGGATAACCTAGGATGACGGGGTGATTGGGGCTGTTTATTACAAGGAGTTCTATATTCTCTTCTTGCAAGGAACCCACACAGAGAGTGAACTTTGTGGTGGCACGCATAACTTTGCCAGTGCCCAGGGGTTGATCATCAGCTGCCTTTATTGCCAGGGGAAGAGAAACATCAACCAAACATAAGTGGTGTTCTTCAGCAAAATGTTCATCAATAAAATTGCCTGCGGCCCCAGAGTCTATCAAAGCTTGTCTTTCAATGCAGATATCAGTACTTCTGAGTTCAATAGGCACTATTAGGCTTGAGGAAGTACATGGCTTGGAACTCACCAATGGTTTGAACTTAGGCATAAGCTAGTCAGGTGAGATTTTTTTGTAAATTGCATTGCATGTGGATTTTTTTGTAAATTGCAGGCTCTTAGTGTCAGATACAAGTCTTATACACAATACAATGTTGGGTGGGATTTATTTTTTGTATTTTGGCTGATTTCGGTCTGCTGATGTTTAATTTTATTTTGTTTAATTTTATTCCCTGGTCTCATAATTTGAGTTTTTTGGCTACATTGTATTTTGGTTTTGTGATCTTTTAAAAAACATTTTCTCAATTACCGCGGTAACTTACTCTATGGTAACCTGGTGGGGAGCTTCATTAAATCCAGATCATTTCTCTCATTTTTCTCCCCTTTTTTAAAGTGGCAGTTCACCAACTATCCAATCACAGGTGGACAACATAAAATACAACTCAGAAAACTTGTTTTTCCATAGAAAGGACAACATTTTAAGTTTAAACTCAGAGTTGGTTAAACTACCTTTCTGAAAGGGGCCACTGGTCATCTCCGCCATTATTACTGGTGAAAGTTGCCATGGAGTTAATCCAATTGGTAGAATTGTGTTTTTTATTATATTATTTAATATTAAGCGGAGTGATTTAGCCCTTGTTGCTAAATAAATTTGTGATCTTGTGGCAGTATTATGGCTCTGCTTGCCTTTTTTCATTTAATTGAAAGCCTGTTATGGGTGAAGCTTGTACATCTGAGTTTACTTGTAGTGAAGCTGATTTGGGTTACTACCACATGTAGATGCATACAACAGCCTAGAGTCAGCAGGATCACTATGGACATATGTAAAATGTGTACTCTAAAATCACCATAAACCATTTGCTACCCATAAAAGCTTACTCATTTGGCCTTTTTTTTAAATAAAGGTTTATTTAGATATGGTTGTAAACAAAACAGGGTTCTTGTATTACAGTAAAATCACCCAAGAGAGTCTTTAACAAAACCCTCATTAGTGAATAAATACAACAGTGATTACAGACACACGAACATTGTCCCCATTGGGTGGAGCATGACATATGTGTGTTTACTAGAGCAATTTTTATGCATGAATGAAAGTCAACATGAGGCCAGGCTGCAGGAATCTGATTAAAAACACATAGTGTATCCCAGCTGAATACTCTCAGTCATTACTGAGTAAACACAGAACATAATATTACAGTCAGTTAAAAGATACAGATACAGTTGACACTAGCATAGCCACCACCCTCACTATCTGTTCTTTAGTAACATATATGTTTGTTTATCTGTTACTTTTCATCATATTCTGTCTGTCCATGATTGCATGTTTATTAATGTGTTCTGTTTGTACCGTGACTGTTTTTTGCCCTGTGCTGGTCGTTTGCACTTCTGTGCACTTTATGTACATATTGTGTTTTTTGTCCTGTGCTGCAAGTTTGCACTCTGTGCACTTTATGCTTAGACTCTGTCAGTTGTTTAGCTTAGTCTCTGTTCTTGTACTTACATTGTATGGTGTACTTTTTGTTCTTTGTACTGGGTTGTTATATGTTATATGTTAGCACCTTGGTCATGGGGAAACGTTGTTTCGTTTCACTATGTACTGTGTAAATGGCTGAAGTGACAATAAACTCCACTTTGACTTTTGTTTTTTTCTCTTATTTAAATCTGTTTACTTTAAAGTTGTTTCATTTCAAGTTTACTTTAAACATCTATTGCTATTTTGCTTATGATTGTTCAGCTGCTTTGTGACAATGTACCATTGTGAAAAGCGCTCTATAAATAAACTGAACTTGAAGGATTTTTGTTTCAAATACTTATCCTGAATGAACCATTAAACAGTCTGCCATGTATTTAAGAGAAGGCAAACACCTTAACAAATAAATAAAAATAAGTTCAGTACTAATATCTCTTTAATGATTGGAACCCCTGTTCCCAGATATAAGGAGCGAAAAATACTTGGTATTAGCCTCGGGAGCCATATCATCTCTGCTTTAAAAAAGGCTAATGAAAATTGACAAATGGAATTTGCTTGTAAGTCATCGCTTTACATAAGATAAGGTAAATGTAAGGTAAGTAAGGTAAGGTAAACATTAGGTAAATGTAGTGCAAATAGACATATAGACAATGAATTGTGTAGTAAATGTGTAGATATAATTTAGAGATCAGATGAACGTGTAGACAGTCTAGTAATGCATTGATAGTCCTCTGACTGCTGGTTCTGGTCTGCCCGGCTCCTGAAGCGTCTGTGGGCAGAGAACAGTCTGTGGGCAGTAGTGTCCAGAAGTGCCTTGACAATCCTGTAATGTAAAAACAGAGTAACATTTATTATATTTATTATATATTTTATTATATATACATTTATTATAACATTAATGTAATTATTGGAATGTGTAGGTGTATATGAGAGTGTAGTGGAATCACTAGTGTAGTGGAGTTGCGGAGTTCATTAAGGAGGCTGCACTTGGAAAAAAGCTGTTCCTCAGTCTGCTGGTTCTGATCTGCAGGCCCCTGAAGTGCCTGCCGGAGGACAGAGGAGAGAACAGTCTTTCAACATACTGCATGCTCGACGCAGACAGTGTTTCTATTGAATGTCTTCAATAGCAGGAAGCAGAGTTCCTGGGATGCATTAGGTGGATTGGGTGGTTTTCACCACTCGCTGCAGTGCCTTGCGTTCCACAACAGAGCAGCTCCTATACCAGACTGTGACACAATTGGTTAGGATGCTCTCTATTGTGCAGCGATAGAAGTTCATAAAGTTGGCAGGGGACATCAGATTCCTCTTTAGTGTCCTCAAGAAGAAAAGGCACTGGTGGGCCTTCTTGACAAGGCTGGAGGTGTTGGAGGACCAGGACGGATCCTCTAAGATGTGGATCCCCAACTTAAAGCAGAAGACACGCTCAACAGCCATCCTGTTGATGTGGATGGGATCATGTGTGCTTTCTCTCTCCTTCCTAAAGTCCAAGTGGTGTTAAGGAGCAGGTTATTGTCTGTGCACCATGTGGCTAAGTGCTGGACCTCCTCCCTGTAGGCAGTCTCATTGTTGTTGCTGATAAGTACAATCATCGTAGTATCACTTTAAACTTGATGATGGCATTTGATCCATTCAAGGCCGTGCAGTCGAGGACGAAGAGGGAGTAGAAGAAAAGGGCTCAACACACAGCCCTGTGGTACCCCAGTGTTAAGAGTGATGGTAGTGGACCTAACATGCTGGGGTCTGTTAGTCAGAAAGTTAATAATACAATTGCAATAGAATATGTTGTTTAGTGAGTGCAGCACTGTGGAGACCGAAAAAATTGGAACAACAAAATATTTTTATGAAAATAGAGAGTGAAATTTTACTAAACTACCTCTGTGAACTCTTGAACTGATCTGTGTATGCGTGTATCTGTTTGTGTAAGGTAGTTGTAAGGTAGGTTGTGTAAGGTGGCATGTGCCAGAGTAAGAGAAAAAAAACACATTCAGACACAACATTCAGTTGTGCAAGTCTGAGTCTGCAGTTGTGGCAAGTGTAATTTGCTCCCCCATCCAGTGAAGGCCTGGTGACCCCATACCTTGCATTACTAGCATTGGACCCAAATATTTCTTGGTCTCAAGTAACTCTCCAAACAAACAATGCAGGAGTCCTCTTGTTTGACAAGCTTTAATGGATCAATGTTGTGGTAGGGGACTGTTGCAGCTGTCTCCACACTGTCAACCAGGATAATTATTACCAGGATAAATTGCTATTCTACCTTTAACACTTATGAATGAATAATGCATCACAAAACAGTTTAGGCAGTATAAAATACTGTGAACAAAGAAATTTTTTACCTTAAAGATGACCTAGGGTGGTTGAGCGGAGTATAGATTTTTGTTCTGTGATGTGACATAGAGACAATAGCACTTTGGTTAAGTCTGTAATGCCCCAGAAGCTGTTGAAAAACCTCTTTTATGATTTTATGGCGGAGCTATTAAATGGGTGAATTTGACCGTTCTGTGCAAATTCTGCGCCGCTGGAGGGGCTCTGACAACCTCATAATGATATGCGGAGCGCTGCACGGTGATTGGCTGCCTCAACTGTCACACGAAAGAATAATTATGTGACGTCATCATCTGGCTTCTGAACACATGCGGAACCATTTACTGCACGAACACACSGACCGACAGCTATGGYSCAGATTCAGCCTTATATGTTTGAGCCGAACCAGAGGAGACACTGAATTACAGGAAGAACCTGTTCAGCAAAGGCAGGATTTACATGTTTCTCAATGGTAAGTTACTTGTAATGTTTGTTTGAACGCTTTAAGCGTTACGTGCCCACAAAGTTCTCCCGTCATAATAAAGTTATAGCTACTACATCCATTTGGACATTAATCCTTTACATCATCATGAATCAAGACTTTATACTAACTATAGTTTCATGTAAATACTGTTTATGAACGGAGGCTTCAGGTT
>JBAJNP010012219.1:0-13684 GCA_036877545.1 Yasuhikotakia modesta | reverse complement strand
GTATGTGTACAGTATGTGTACAGTATACTGTATATATAACAGATGCTGTGTAAATGCTGCTGACAGACAGAAATTCTAAATTATTAGAGTTACATTATTACATTTTCTATACATAAAAACTCATTTGTAGGTTTTTAATGACAAATAAAATCCTCAAGTAAATCGTTTTAATAATGCAAAAAAACCCTCATTATTATTGTAAAAGAGTTTATTGGCGTTTTTAGCTCTTAGTTAACAATAAACTCAGTTCAGACGGGCTGTAAAGACACGAGTGAGCAGCAGAGGGCAGCAGATGCCAAGAGTTTCACATCAGGATCTCCAGATAAAACACACGATGAGTCTCTTAACACTACAACACTGAACCCTACAGAACTAAACCCTACAGAACTAAACCCTACAGCACCAAACCCTACAGCACTAAACCCTACAGAACTAAACCCTACAGCACTAAACCCTACAGAACTAAACCCTACAGCACTAAACCCTACAACACCAAACCCTACAGAACTAAACCCTACAGCACTAAACCCTACAGCCCTAAACCCTACAGCCCTAAACCCTACAACACCAAACCCTACAGCACTAAACCCTACAACACTAAACCCTACAGCACTAAACCCTACAGCACTAAACCCTACAGCCCTAAACCCTACAGAACTAAACCCTACAGCACTAAACCCTACAGAACTAAACCTTACAGTGAGTCTATCACTGACCATCACTTCTTAAACAAAAACATTAAAAAATGTAGTTTGGTGATAATCACCAAATAATAACATGTATGACACACAACTGCTGCAGCTCAACTGGCAAATTAACTACAACTGTGGAAAAGACTAAAATGATGACCTAACATAAATCATCAGTTCATCCTCTTCCTCAGAGCTGAAGACTGTGTTCTGGGGGTTGTGGATGTTACAGGATCAGTGGCAGTACAGATTACAGTCAGAGCAGATGGCCGGATGGAGGTAGTTCAGTGTGTGTGTGTGTGTGTGTGTGTGGACGGCAGACAGTGACAGGGGCTTCAGTGCCAGACAGGACATGTTTGTGCACCGGTACACCGCAGAAAAACTCGACCTGTCTGTCTGCCTGTCGCTCTTTTCTCTTGATTTCACATCTGACTGATTGTGAAGCGTCTGTGTTTCACTGCATTAGTTACAGAACTGAACTGATCCAGCTACAGTGTCTGCAGCTTCTGTTTAAAGATCTCATGGTCAAATTTAATTTTCTTGTTTTTTGGTTTACAGTATAATTGAACAACAACTAAACTAAAATTTTTGCTTTATAATTTTTTAAAAATCTTTTTTAATCTTTGCATTTAATAACAGAATGAATCACCAAAGTGTTTGGCTTTTTGTTTGTTTTGTTTATTTCATCCATTCAAGTGAAATGATGTGATTCCTGTTCATCACAGCCTCCACTCAAACAAAACCTGATGCTTTCAGACACACGACATCTGTGCTCCTCTTGTGCTCAATAAACTCCATGCAAGTCATGTTTAAAACAACACAGAGATTTTAACTGTGAGTATCTGCCATCAGAGCACAGCTTTAATTCATCATATTCATGAGACTCTTCATTTGTGTGGCTTTGATCCTATGAAATATCACAAACATATGATTGATTCTGACCTCATGTTGTCTGTAGAAACAACAAACCAAACAGCACTGACTGAATAAAATGGTGCTGATGTTCTGACACGTCTGTGTCTGGAGTGAATCGTCTGGGTTGACAGATAAGTGGATCGTCACGGATCTCTGGAGGGCGAGAGGTTAAAACACGCGTCTCTTCACAGCCCAGCTGTCACACACGACTCTCAGTATGAGATAAACCAACACTAACACTACAGACATGACAGACTCCTGCCACAAACACTTCAAACACATCTTAAAAAATGGTTTTACTAATGTTACTGCAAGAATATTTTTGATAACTGAGAGCTTTTAGAAAACATGAGCTAATGTTCTAAGAACGTTCCCCATTAGCTGGTAACATCAGAACCATGCATTTATAATGGTTCATCTTTTCTTTAAGAAACACATTGTCTCAGGCCGACGGCTGGAGCATTTTTCCATTCCACTGCCCGGAATGAGCTGGAATTCTGTGACATCACAAACCCATGAATCCTTTGACAGACTGAAGCAAGACTTCTTCACAATTCATCCTGCAGGTACCAGATCCTTCTATCTGAAAACAGATGAAGGATCCATTTCAGCCGCTGGAGTCGTTTCTTTGAGGGCGAATGATTTAATGACTCCGGTGACTGATTCAGAATTCCCTTTCTCTGTATGACATTTCTAAGCCCAAAGAAAACATCTGTGATCTCTCACTCGCTCAGGAACTTCTTATAAACCGTCACTCATTCAGAACAAACACACGTACCTGTCCTGGGTCTAATAAAAGTCAGCCCACACTTGTGAGTGACTCTCAGGCTCTTTATTGGCCCGAGGGGAGACCCGACCTTGAGTGTTAGCATGAATATTCTTCAGGGTTTCTGCCTCTGCAGTCTGTCTGTGGGTGAGAGAGAAAGCGCTTCAGAGGACGGGTGTGTTGTGTATCACTCCTCTGCCAGTTTTATGAGGATTAGATTTCCCAGAAGCCATTTCATTTCTAAGATGAGGAGTGTTTCTGAAAAAAACGAGCAGCACATTATTATTAGACTACAATAAACACACACACACACACGCGCGCGCAAACACACACACAAACACACACACAGTTTTCTGCTTGGGTTGGTAGTTTTGTGCTCATTTCATGTGTTGATCAGATTATAACACAACACTGCATTTACATACAGTATCAAACTAAAGCACAGCTTGATTTCCTCAGGAACAGTTAGTTTTGTTTTCTGTGCATCTCAACACCATAATGATGAATCCTGTGAATGTGAGTGTGATTATCATTTATGTAAATAAAGTATTAATATGTTTCTACAAACACACACACACACACACACATACACAAATACACACCACCACACACACAAAACATAACATCAAATTTGGGTCAGTTGTTCTCATATGACTCTATTCTCTAAGTTAACTCTAAGAAACTCTATTCTTCAACACTGACGGCGCTGTAGTCTGTCTCTGACCTCACTGGTCTCACTGCGCGGTTGCAATTTCAGGTTGAGGGCACGTCTGAGGTCATGTGACCTCAGGGGACGCAGGAAATCTGCGTCAGCGTGTGCCATCGACCCGCGGGTCTGTGACCCAGCAGCTCCACCCAAACAGACCCTGACCTGAGGGCCAGCACATGCGAGCGGTCCGTGCAGGCCTGAAGCAACAACTGCACGGATGCCATGCGTATGTTAGCTGCGGCAGGTGCATGGCTTTAACTTTGACTGTCTTCACCTGCAAGAACATCTAGAGATTCCTCTGACTGCAGCTCAGAAGGACAGATTACTTTTATATTTATGTAGTGTTTACTTGAGAACACAGAAAAACAACTGCGGCTCTATGAATCATGCATGGACATGGAGGACTGAAGTCTCCATTACTGCCCCTGGAAGACAGAAGCGTCATCAGATCTAACCAACAGCAGCTCAATCTGTGAGACTCTGTGAGACTGAAACCTTCTATCAAGCGCTGAATGATTTAAATGCTGCTAAAACACAAACTCATGTTTAACACCAAAGAATATAGTTCATTCTGAAGCTGTACATTTAGCGTTTAATCGCTTTTAAAAACAGATGTTTGTATAGATTCAGTCCTCAGACACTGAAGATGTGTTCTTCTGTAACAGACTGACGTCAGGCGAGAGGAACAACACTTCTGTTCACAGCTGCAGTGTTGAGCAGCGGCTGAAGGTGCGAGAACACAGGAGAAACTGATGATGACATCACTTCTGTTTCTGTTCTTCACCAACAGCTTCTGAGTCACTTGCTGAGATTTCAGAAAACAACAGACGTCTGCATTTGATCTGCACGACAGACACAGAGATTACAGACACAACATCTAAACAAAAGAAAAACAAAGTAAAAGGAGAAAAAGAGATGAGAGATTTGGCATCATACAGGCATCAGCTGGTTTTTATTGCAAAGCCTCATGGGTAATTTTAGTAGAGGCACACATGACTCGTCCAGGCTGATGTGTGTTTGTTTTCTCTCTCTCAAACTGTAATTGGTTAGAAACAAACGAGGACAGAGCCCAGCGGGGGGGCAGAATGAGTTTGAGGGTCTGGCGCGCTCACACTCATCAGGGGAAACCGAGGAGAGCGGAGACCCCGGAGATCTCTTCCACTCCAGAGGTTTCTGCCGGCTAACAGACGTGTGACTGAACTGAAAACACAGCAATTATTCTCAGCAGGAAGCTGAGGATTAAAGATTTCAGACGAACAGCACAGATGAATCGCATCGTATACTGTATCCATCACAACACTTTCACATGAGCAGCCATGACGTGTTATATGTTCAGATGCAGTTTCATCCTCAACAAAAACAACACAAATCTTAACTAAGTGCATTACAGAACAAAAAACAGAACAGAGCTCTGAGTGCACAACAAAATAAAACCTTTTAGAAATGTTGCATTTAAAGCTACAGTTCATGTCAGGATGTTTTTGAAATAAATAAACATACATTTAGAAATAAAATATACTCACATTACACTGAAGAGACTTTATGCTCTTATGCTCTTCACAAAATGAGTGAAGATCAGACGTCATGAATATTCACTGGTGGACTAGGCCAGTAGTCGTGGAATATTGCAGAAATATGAGTCTTTTTAATGTTAGATATCGTCAAGAACATTTTTCCCAAGTTGTTAGTGGAAAATGTTACAGAATGTAAAAGTTTAGTGTTCTAACAATTAATCAATAATGTCAAAAACTGGATTTTAATGTGAACAGAACTTTCAAAATATTTAATGTAACATATTTAACATTTGTGTTACTAATGGAAATGTTAGGAAACGTTCTTACAACATAAATTGTTAGCTAAAGGTGAGCACCAGGCCGAATGGGTGACAACAGCTGTCAGAGCAGCACAACATGTTCCCGGGGAACAGTCGCTCGGTACGGCGGACCCGAGTTAACGTCGGTTCGCATTTGTGCCTGTGAGCAGACCAGCTCACACTCACAGCTGAATCACTGAGCTAACAATTACCCATAATGCATCTGGCCACTGTCGAGTCCTGACTCGAGTTCACCTAAAGTCAAAACCAAAAACAGTAACACAACCTGCTGTGAGTGTCAGAATACTGCAGCAGCTGACATAGATATTCAAGAACTGATATAATCTTCCACAAAATCCTGCAAATATACAGTCTGACAGGCAAACAGGACGTAGCACTGCAGTCTGACCCAATGCAATAATGGGATGAACGTTTCACGGTCCTGCAAACCTTCTAGAGAAGAAGAAATATATTTTTACTACTTCATCTAAAAAACCTCCAACCAGCATAAAAATGTTTCTTGGAGAAAAACAATTGCATAACCCGCCTTTAATGGAAACAGTGAAGAACAGTTTCTTCAGGAGGCAAATTTAATCTTTTCCTCACAGTATGAAACGGCATTTTATATTTTAATCAACACTTAATGTAATTAAGTGGACAACACCCTCGAGATCACTAATGAGTGCACTACTTTGACGTGACAATAAGTGACAGACCAGCCGCAGTTTAGCGTCGACTCCAGCTATAGATCTTCACTAATGAGTGATTAATCTGCGCTGGTGCGATCGCTGGGACCTCCCGCGGCCCTGAGCTCTGTCTGTAACACTGGTAAGCTTTCATTTATCACCAGTCGTTTAAATGACAGACATAAGAGCGCCTGACAGCTGCCCGTCACCATCAGCCGCAGAGGAAACACAACATATTACAAACAACAGATGCAGAAACACGGCATCAGACAGAACAAACACATGGAGGATGAGGAGGAAGGGGCATCGGAGCGGATGGGGACACTGAACAATGTCACACACGTTCGTTTGGATGCTCTCCTGGGGCCGGTGCTGTCGATTACAGCATCAATAATTTAAATAGTTGTAGGTCCCATTAGCAGGCATGTACCTCCATCAATGTTTAATGGCCCACGCAGTGAAGCACATTCTACAGGACACAGAAACAGAGCAGATTGGGTCCCTGTAAGACCACCTCCCTGATGCAGGAGACCCTGGCGCTCTGACATCTCACAAAACTTGTTTTTCTGAAAGCCACTTTTGTGACGCTGATGCTTTTTTCCCCAGTTGCACGACAACCACAGCAGATGCAGGAATCATTTAAAATCACAAACATTTGACTGCAAAATCAAAACCTTTTATTTTGTGTAATAAAAATCAGTTTACTTTCTTTTGCATTATGACATTATTTTTCAAACATGAGCAAAAAATGGACAGATTTGTTTTCATATGTTTATCAATTTGTAGGCTTGATAATCCAAACTGTTAAAGAGATGAAAAAAAACTATATTCACAAAAAAAACTAATTTCTTCCATGATTTACTCAAACCTTTCTGCTTCTGAGGAACACAAAACATGTTCTGAAGTATGTTGGTCACCAAACAACAGTGATATTTCTCAAAATAACTTCTGTTGTGTTCCACAGAGAACAAAGTCATCAGGTTTGGAGTAAATGATGAAGTATTAAGATGCTCAGATTTGTTTCAGGTTTTTCAACAAATCTTTTCTAAATCAAAATTTGTGCATCCAGCTTCTAAACAGCAGCAGTTTCATTTTCTGTCTCACCCGAGCCAAACATTCCCATCTGAACAGAAACACTGTCAGCGACAAAATCATGCAGCGTTGGATAAAACCTCCTGCCTTTCCGAGACATTAAACACGCTGAGAATAGAATTTCACTTACAGATGGATGAAACAGGGGCTTTTAAAGACTGCGAGGGCAGAACTAGGACTCAGAGTCAGGGACAGAGAGATTAAATATATGAACTCACGCTGTCCTATAAAGACATTTAAATAATGTTTAAATGATGTTAGCACACAAACGACAGATTAAATCTTACTGTGTTTGTCAATCACACCAGACCGGCCAACCTGAGGTCACTGGTGTGTCGAGTCTCTGCCCATCTGTGCTGTTTCCAGATTAACAGAATGGGGCTGTTTCAAAACATAAGCCTATAAAAATATAACCTAAATTTGGCAGAAATGAATGAAGTGGTAAAACAGACAAAACCATTGAAATATTAATTGTATAAATTTAAAGTCTTTTTTCCTGGTTTAACAGATTTACTGTTTCTTGCTAACACAAGATACACATTATAAACACTTTTAACCGTATCCCTACCTAGCAACTGCCTAGCAACAGTATCCATAGAAACATACTGGTTAATACTCACACATCACTCAGTTTCTGGACCTGTTGATTTTAATGAGGGCCTCCAACACAGAGTTAAACCCTTTACTGAAACTGAAAGACCTGCATTTGAGAAGATAAGAAGATTTCAGAGGAAAACATTGTTGTCTGATGTACTGAACATCTGCCTCATGCATTCAGACAAAGACAGCAGAAGGTCTGATGTCTCCAGAACCTCACGATCATCAGTCCATAAGAACATGCAAATGCAAACGTCACTGTTAACATAACAATGTGCTTTTCTACGTTAAACATCCAGCAGAAACACGGTTACATGATAAACGTTCCTCACTGTTACTAGAACTAACTATTCTAAAGAATAACTTTAAAACGCTCAGTTGTGTTTAATAGGCAGGAGACGCCGCAGGATCAGAGACAGACTGTAACTGTATTCTGTCAATTACTGCCAAGCAAACGGTCTTAAAAACTTCCTGAAGTCTCTGAATCGCACCAGCTGCTGTTTCCACACAAGAATTCATTCTATTCAAAGCTGTATTTGCATTTGTTTACCTCTGGAAGAGTTAAGCTGCTTCAAACTCCGCAATCAAAATGCAAATCCAAATGGATATGAAGCGTGTCGGATCCGAACTCCACACGCTGCAGCGGGAAAGACGGGAGAGAGGCCGTAACTCCCTTCCTGATTTTTAATGAATCACAAGCCCTAACAGAACAGACACGCCATGTGAAAAGCTGACAAAACTCTCTCAAACTCAACTAACAATTTATTCAAAAGACATTAAAGGTCGTTTTCAGATATTACACTCAAGCAGCTCACAGGTTTATATATATAAAATCTGTACTTGTTCTGTGTGGTTGCTATGTGGTTGCTAGGGTTATTAGGGCGCTTACAGGCTAACTCAGGTTTAGGTTAGCAAGCACTAGCGATCAGTCAACAGACCCTCTTCACATCTGAGACAGAATCTGTTTACAGACACACAGACGGTTTATCTGCTGCTCCCGCTTTCATTAAACAATAACTCTGTGAACACACTTAAAAACTGCATGAATCTTTCATATCTCTGTGTCCTGATTCTATCACTGTAAATATCACATCATTTATCCACAGGTTTTAATGCTGAGCTCTGATTTTCTCTCAGGAACAGGAACACAAGCGTTTATTCTTGATGAAACACAGAAAACATCTCATTGTAATAAAGAGAGAGAGGGTCACACAGTCTGTCTCCATAAATATAACTGGAGCACAAAACACACATGGATTTATACACACACACACAGACACTGACACACAGAGACACACACACACAGACTCACACACAGACAGACAGACACACACAGACACTGACACACAGAGACACACACACACAGACTCACACACAGACAGACAGACACACTCACACACACACACAGACACACACACACAGACACACACACACACAGACACACACAGACACACACACACACACAGACACACACACACAGAGACAGACAGACACACACACACACACAGACACACACACACACACACACACAGACACACAGACACACACACGGTGACTGAGTGCAGATAAGCTGGAGGTTTAAACACTCGGGGACGTGTGTATATCCCAGTTCATAAACATCTCAGCAGCAGCGATAAGTGATAGCAACAACACAACATGCGTCACCATGGTTACCATTTGTGTACCTAGCCATACATGTGACTTAAAGGTACGCTAAGCATTTTCAGGGAGGCTAATGATAGCAAGCTAGCTCTCAAAGCACAAGAACCCACTTTCCCCTCAGATCTTCAGAGCACATACAGATGAATGGCACCTTCAACAGAACAGATACTTTCATATCTATATATTTACACACTTTTACTCAGTGATGCTGTAAGGATATGACAGGCTTTAAACCAGCATAATCTCCAGCCTCGAGGAGAATCCATCCCAGTGTTTTAGCCGCCGGTGTTTATTAGAAACTGGTGTGTGGCTTCAGTGTTTAAATCTCAGCAGCTGGTGTAAATATCCGTGTGTGTGCAGCTTTCCAGAACGTCTGAGAATCTGTTTTCTGTTAGAAATCAGTCCTGTGTGAATTTAAAGACTTCTTTTCTCAGGTGCATTAAATCGCATGTTGTAAATAATAATCTAGATTAGATTTGCCAATTTTAACAGCTGATTTTTTATGTTCAGATTTTAACCATTTTGGTCTGACAAACCTGAACATTCCTAGAACTTCCAAAATATCATTTTTAACACTTTGCAAACTAACAAAAACGTTAGGGAAATGTTCTTACAACCTAAATTTGTTAGCTGGGTCTCCACAGGTCAGTGTGAACGCAAACACACACACGCGCACACACACACACACACACGCACACACACACACACACACACACACAGAGTTCCTGACTGTAGTGGAACATTTGTTTAGCTGGAGGACTCGTTCTAATGATACGACCTATTTAACATGGAAACAAAAATAGCTCGTCCAATAAACACAATTCCAAAATCTGACCAAGGTCACAGACACAGAGTTTCTCCAGAACTGACTCCAGCTCAGCAAATACTCTTTAAAAGATGTTTCTGTGTCAGAAAAGCATCATTTTGGGTAAAAAGCAGTAAGAAGTTTCAAAAATGGCCCTTGGCCAGAAAAACACACAATCCCCGCCATCACACACAACAGTGAACCGCCTCTTTCAGTGCGTTTCTAGGGACACATTTGTGTACGAATGGTGTCCTCCTTGCACTCACAAATTGGTGCCATCTAGAGCTTTGAGTCTCTTACGACCGCAGCGCAGCGCCGGCGGCCCTTTCAAGTGTCTTTTACTTTAATAAGGGTCATGTGACTAGCATGCGTCTGTGAGGTGACAGCGAGAGCCGCTATTATCCCGACTGATTAAAATGCAGCGCACAGCGCCTGGACCTGCCAGGACCTGCTTCAGCATTGTTCAGAGCAGAATGGTTTCTGAACATCCAGGCAGGTCTGCTGGGTTTAGAGAGGTGATCAGTTAGGCTTTTATAAGGACCTGGCGTGAGATTCACGGAGCTTTAAAACAGGACTGAAGAACAGTCTCCAAATCTCTCTTTATATAGATTAATCATATGTTTGCTCTTCTGCATTGTTGCAAGATCTTATTTTCTCATCCAAGATTAAGTTCAGAGATTTATCTTTTAAAACAGTGACTACAAAAACATTTATTTATTAAACCAGCCAAATAACAAAATATGACATCAAACCCTCCTCAATTATGCAAATGAGATGCAAATGCTGACCTTTCCACTAGCTCTGAAACATATTAAAGGTGAAACGTGTCATTTTCTCCCCACAACCATCAATGATGAATCCATGATCTACACGGCTTTATCTTCTACAGGCCTGATGATGCATGAAGATGCATTAACCTGTCAATTACACTGCTGAGAAATCTGATGACGCTCAATCCATCAGACGTTTGTCATTTTAATGTTTATTTAACGTTACAGAGCTGCACATGAGACACATCGCTGCTTCCTCTCTGCGTCCTACACAAACATTCTGATGCAAGTTTCATAAAACCACAGATAAATATAGATTCAGATGTGAGAAAAGCTTTTCTTTCCCAGTGTGTGTGTGTGTGTTTCTGAGGACCACTGGGAGCAGTTGTGACCACCAGAATGAGGACAAAGAGAGTAACGTGAGGACATGTTGGCTAGTCTTGACATTAAGGGTTAAGACTTGAGTTTAGGGTTAGATTAGGGTAAAATGTGATGGTCGGGGGTTAGAGATTGTCTGTAAAAGCTGTAAAAATGTGTGTGTGTGTCTGTGTGTGTAGACAGGTGGAGGGGTGAGAAGGCCTGTGTGTTTTGTAGAGGTGTGAGACAGCCTGTATGACCGCCAGACGGCTCAATTTACCCACCCTGAGCCCCCAATTGGGAATTTGATTGGTTTGTGTGTGTGTGTTGCTGAAGAACCAAACAGTCTAAAGCAGTGAACTACATCTGACAAACCTGAAACATGAAAACATGAGACTCAGAAACATGATTCAGAAAAATGAATTTCCGGGTGAACAAATATCTACATGTTGCGAATCCGGACCAACTCAAGCTTTTTTGAAAAGCAGCAACATCTATCATGGAAAATGCCTTGTGTCAGAAAGCAGGTCTCTGCGGGGCATGTGCACGTCCCACATCCACAGGGGAATTTCGCCCGGCCCTCACCAGAACCCAAAACCACATTATGGCTGTGCATTCTGTCAGCCCGCAGGCTAAATCATACGCACCCCAGGCATTTGTGTTGTCATGGTTACGCCGCCTGACCAGCAGGATGTGCGAATATGTGCCGCTATGATGTGCACATCCCCCAAAACACACACACACAGACGCAACGTTGGGGAAACGTTCTTACAACCTAAAACTCTTAGCTGAGTACCAATACAACCATCCCTACTTTCTGCTTTTATTATGCTTTCCAAAACGGATGCAAGCAAAAGTGCGTCTGAACTCTTAAACAGAACGTGTTTTGCCCTGAAAACAGCTTTAAGTGGTAAATCTCTCTATACGGAGCTGAAGCTGTCTCTCTGAAACACAGACAGACATTATAATTCCCTGAAAAATGGAGGTCAAACACGCACGAGCGGTACATCTCACAAACGGCCGTCTGAGAGACACACAGCTGTCAGCTGTGAGGAACCCGAGGGGTTCGGACCGCTTCACAGATCAACTTCTGCTGTGCAGCTTCTGAGCTGTTCACAGACTCAAGAGCAGCAACATCTATAGCCCAATACTTCACACCGGTGCCGGGAGAGACCCGACTCTGGTTCTGTCTGACAGATGCTGGTACAGTGATGCAGGACTCCATTGTTCTGAAAGTGGCAGCAGGGATTTGTCCAATCAGAGGGACAGGACTCTCCGCTCTCTGTGACAAAGGAAAAGATTTACATGTGAATTCAGAGGAAACATGAATTCATGAACAATCTGACGCTTTTCTTCATCACGTTATTGTTTCACATTCTGAACATCAAGTGTGAAATAAACGTGACAAAAATCCCATCAATTGTTAGAAAATATGAAAGAATTTTACAGAAAAAAATGTTTACAAAATTGGGACAAACATCACAAGTGGTCGACTGTATAAATAAAATCTGCTAAATTTGTGCCTCAAAAAAGTGTTTGACACACGAGGCTTGATTAACGGATCACAAAAATAAATGTAACTTTTAGAAACAATATTTTTTATCACAGTCAAAATCTATTCAATTCACTCATACCTTGAGACACCAAGGAAAACCAACTACTGATTTCAAATATCTGACCTCACAACTTCACATTACACAACAAAACACTAAAAACAAACTAATCATTTAAAACATTATGAGCTGTAAACTCTGACAAACAGCCTCTACAAACACGACTGCTTGTAGCTTAAAATCTCTATTATCATGAAAACGGTACGGCAACTGTAAATAACCAACCTTTGCTTCATGTTGTGCCTAACAAACATCCCATAATACATACAAAAACACGTTCTAGACGATTACTGGAACGTTCACGCATCTAACAAAGGCACAAACAGGCTGTTTATAAATGCAGTGCTTACATAACCCATGTGTGAAACATTCAAGAGTCAGAAGACGACATGAGAGCTTCTGTCTGCATGAAGACGTCTGAGGGACGATAAGCGTTACAGCCGCTCTGGGTTTGGCAGTAGATTAACTCTTGACTCTTTGTGCAGCGCTGCGCTGGATTATTATTGGCTGTTTGATGCTGGTGGCCATGTTGTCTGAATGCCAGCACATTTCAGCCCAGTTCCTCCAGTAACAGCCCTGTCAACACCACAGAGATAACCAGCAGTTATAATACCCACACCTAATCTAATAGCTTCTTCACCCAAGCAGATATGATGTTACCCTTCTAAAACAACATAAGTGTTTCTTTTCAGGCTCTGCAAAAACCATGTGTGAATTACAAACTGCATCATTTTGAGACATGATTAACATTTAAAAGATAAACGGCTTTACCTTGCTGCATATTAACATTAAATAAAGCTTTAAACCAGCATCAGACAGATATGTGAGGGAGTTTAAAGCGCTGTTGTTCAGGTAAGGCCAAACGTTCATGTGAAACAACACCCATATTGGGTGATAATCCTTTAGACGCCAGTAATCCCTAACCGGGTCGGGTCACAGCAACACCCTAGCAACCACTGGAGTGATAAAAATTGATTAATAAACACACTAAATTATGCTGTGTGTGTAAATGTGCCAAATGGTTTCTGTGAGGGTGTGTGTGTGTTAGGAAGTTAATTCAGTGACTGCAGCTGTGTACACTGCCCTGGGTCTCTCTTTCTCCCCTGTGGATTATCCAATGACAATTTAACCCAAATGCAATTGACTGGCAGAACCAATTCATCTCTGTCAGTTTAATTCATCTCTGTCAGTTTAATTCATCTCTGTCAGT
>JBAJNP010012218.1:0-13684 GCA_036877545.1 Yasuhikotakia modesta | reverse complement strand
CTGTGGGCTGAAGTTCAGGTAAATATTTTGGTGTAAATGTCACAAACAGATGACCTGATACGAACAGACAGGTACAGGAATCCAAATGCACGCAAGGTTAACACAGCAGCACACAAGGAATGCATTTGAGCAAATCCATTTTTAATGAGCATCTGTGCTATTTGAAGGCTACAGTCTCAGTGTTAAAGATTGATTAAGCTGTGGGAATACTTCACTGAATCACATGGATTTGACACACGCACTCTGGAAATATAGTTTCTCTTTATATAATATGACCACAGTCCAAACGCAAGTGATGACTGGTCCAAACACAGCGTTTATTCGATTATATGTGTTTATTTTAGCATAGTCACAAAATGACGGTAATTATAAGGGTCCAGTGAACACTGAAAGTCAGTATGTTGAACTTAATTTGCTTTATTAAACAGGCATAAACAAAAATTTAAACTAGAAAAAACATTGACATTTAGTAAATGCATACTTGTATATTGTAAGATTCAGTACAGCCAAAAAAGCACGAAATATATCAACAAATCTTCCGACAGAGTGTTTGGCTTGCCTTGCTCAAAGCTATAAGCAAAACTCTCCAAAGTTGAAAGGTGACAAATCACAAACAAATCTTAATATGAATTTAATTTATAATGTCATGCTATGAGACTGTTTCCTGTCAGAAACAGCCACTCAAATGCTAAAGGAGAAAGAAAGAGGTGAAGGAGTTTGTGTGGCAAGCTCTGCACAGAGTTTGGCTGTTATTCACACATTGAAGGGTTTTTATTGAAGAAAGAAGCTCTGGTTATTGCAGTGATGGGCTGTCAGGACGGTGGAGATTGTGTCCCTCTTAGCTACTTCTGCTCTCGTTGTTTCTGAAAAAAACGACACATTTTTGTTTTTACACAAGGAACAAAACACCTGAAAGATGCATATGGAGAACTGACATTTACAAAAGACTATGTTATGTTTACATCAGTTTATGCATTTGGCAGATGCTTTTATGCAAAGCAATTTATATTTTTACAATTATGTTCTTTGGGCGTCAAACCCATGACGTTGGTGTTGCTAGCACTACAGGATAAATAACAGGAACAATGTTATGTGTTAATGCATAAAATGAACAAGACTTGGCATATTCAAAAAATAAACTAAACATTCTAAACTGCATTATTGTTGAATTTGTATATGTATTTATTGAGTTGATTCAAAATGCCTGATTTCATTTAATAAAGACTAACCTATAATCTATGCTGTCGCATCCTTTACAGTCTAAAAAGCAAATTACAAGCGTTACCAAACCTAGGCAACACAACTGAGAAGAGTGCTCACATGACATCACCTGAGTACCATCGGTATTATTGCTATAGCAACAAGCAATTAGGTGGTATTGCTCGAATACTGCTTAAGCATGCTGATCTCTGCCTGGGATATATTGACTTCTGAAGTGATTGTGAAAACACTGGCTCCACTAGATTTTTTATAGTAGTTAAAATGTAGGTTTAATACTGTAGTGCCAATTTAACACAATAATGGCAGTCTGATGTGTTTCTATGAAAATTTTTGATGAGAGAAAGCAGTTTTAAACACAAGAGCATCATAGTAACATAGTAACATCGTAATCTGAGATAAACTATAAACTATAGGCTATTGTTTTAAAGCAGCTTTATAAAGAATTGTGCTTTGATTATCCTCAGATAAGCAAGTGAAAGATGACACTGGCATGGCATGCTAAGATCATTTTCAAATGTGATTTTGAAAAGTATTACATGTGATTTGCTAATCAAAGTATGTGACAGGAAGTATGCACTACAACTACTCTGTAACAGAAGGCACAGTGTAATTCTTCACGTAAGGTGACTACTAGGTTTTTTGGAGTGTTTTAGAGTCTTTTTGTGCAGTAAGTAAAATGAAAGCACCCTCAGTAGGTGTATTTTGTGCTGCTAACCTCTTCCCTGGGCTTGTCATCCTTCATTTTCTTCCTGGTCATGTGACCTCGAAAGCCAGCTTGAATTTTCGCAGCAGCCTTATTTGCAGCTGGGTCATCAAGGGGAATGAACATGATGTCCTCATCCTGTGGCTGAGTGCATCCTTCCTACAGCCCAGAAGATAAACAGCGTCAGCCATTTTAGTTAGTATGGAAAGATACGTGATCCTATATAAAAAAACAGGGCAGTTATTTATCAACTATTATCGATTAATTTTAAACACCTTTACACTTAATTGTCAAAAATTCTGATGAAATATGTTTTAAAGGCGGTTTGCTCTGTTCTCTTTAAAAATAAAATGGTTCTTGAGTCACACCTGTGGAACCCTCTGGTGAACCTTCAGGATATTTGAGATTCAAAGCTCTTGACCAGGATGGCAAGCTGAGGAATCTTAAATAGTGCCTCAAAAAACGCAACAGTTACAACAGATAACCAGCAATTATAAACTCCAAGGACAAAATAAAAGAGTAAAATCTTTCTCTCTCTCTAAGTAATAAAGCATTCAAGTAAATGGCATCTCAGTTTTTCTTTTCTTATTCAAGCTGTCACCGATCCCACATGATGTTCAGGTTTCTAACAGCTCAACTCATTTCTCTTGCCTGCTGGGAGTGCATCACAGTCAAGGGACTGTGGCTGTAGGTATTGAGTGCCTCACAGTCTTACAGTGTGAGGATCCAGCTGATGGGGGTGGAAACAGCAGTATTTTGTGGGGATAAACGCTGAGCTCTTACACAACATACAAGGACTTTGGGCTCATGTGTAGCTTTGACAAGTGTAGCTAAATTGTGAGCATGTGTTCAACAATAACATGACAAAAGTGAACTTTAAAAAATGGTTTGAGGTAATATGAGCTTTGTGATGTGTTTTTCTGCTTGAAGTTTCCCCCACACAAATACACTTCCACCAATTTGTACCACTAATACATGGTAGGATATATTAATGCACTCATGTTGCTTTAAATTGTGACCCTACCATCTGAATACTGCAACCAAATTATTTTTTTATTTTAATAAATAACTTTAAAATAATTTAATCAAAATTATTGATTATTTGTGATATACTTTTCTATCAGCCTTGAACAAGTCAATTTCAGCTGCACAACTGCCACTCAGAAGATTTTTCTAAAGATGTGCTTGTAGATCTAGTGGATCATCATGATATATTAAATACTCAGTTACAGTTTTTAAGTCACTTTCTTCCCCATTTTAATGTCAGTGGCTGGAGAGTGTATATTTTCCACACATGCTTAGGAAATAATCTTCTCAGGTAGCTCTTGTTTAAGGACATTTAGAAATTTTAAATCCAAAATAATAACCAAGAACAACTTCTTCAGTGGAACTTTCTTCTAAAAATGTTCCTAGAAGAAGACCTTTCTCAAGCTTTATGGGTGCTGATCATGAGTCAAATCGTCCATCAAGGAACATCTTGTGTGAACTTTACTTGTGAGTGTCAGATCAATGTCCCGTCAGTTTGCAAATGACCATCTGTCCCATCAACCACATCTTCAAATGCTGCACAGATAATTAGTGTTTCTAGGAAGTTCTGGACTCTCCCACAAACAACTTTTAGCCCACGCAAAGTATGACTAGTGTAACATCTCTCACTGCTTGTGCTTTGCTGAAGATGACAAATAGAAAAAACAACATTGTTAACTGAGGAACCAAAGATGTTTCACAGACTTCTGTGTGTAAAGTTTTCATACAAACACTCATTAATTCAACAATTGTTTATATGATGCTTTAGAATTGAATTAAACCAAACTCTTAAAGAAACCTTGTTAAATAATAGCAGTGCTGTTAACTAAATATGTAAGTGTTCGGTTTGTAGTCACTGTGTAATAGTTTTACTGTTTCTTAAGTCCCAGTATCTTTTTAGTGCATGTTATACTTAACCTGGTCATTGGGGGGGCTGTGAGCAGTGACCTACCTGTTAGCCTAAAAAGGAGAAGAAAATAACTATTGGGTAGGTAGTGATGTGCTACATGGAGAAGCTATCTGTTGTGATACCTATCCTGTGCCTGTTTTGAGGAACTTGTGATTCTTTTGCAGAAATGCAAAAGTGGGTTCTGCGAACATTATTGTACAATAAAGTAACTAGTACAGGCAATTAATAATTATATTAACTAAAACTAACATTTATACATTAAATGTGTTGTTTATTGTTGTTTTTAACTATTTTAACTATATATTAAACTTATTATTATAAAGCTTATATTAACCTATATTTTGACTTATTTAGAACCTCTGCTGAGTTTATATGAATATGTGCAGTACAGTGTATATGTGTCTATCCTTCTGAAAACATTCCTTCAACAAGTATTCAGGGCATGCACTGCATGTGCCAAATGCCTGCAGAAAAGGTCTTTACAGAGCAAGATCCTGCAGTGTTTGTCTGCCATCGATCCAGTTGAGGGCACCCCCAGACTTGAACTCAAAAGCTCACAGGAACGTTGAGTCACATGCTGCTGCCTGATGCTAACATTTACAAGAAGGTTTTCAGTATAATGTAGACCAGACCCTGTCCACTTTCAAAGAGTGAGATGATGTTATGACATGGTGGGCCTCTGTCTTTGAAACAGGAAAATCTCCAGGCCTGTGCCAAGCTGAGAAAGCTGCCTTGTACATCTTTCATGGCCTCTTGGTTGAATCATCTTTCAATCTGGTGGGTGACATTATAGACCCAAGAAGCACAAGTATGAACATTGCTAAATTCAGTGCCATTCAGACTGTAAAATACACTCTGCAGTCCAGGAAGCAAAGTGCTTAAAAGATTTGCAGTAGAGGCGAGTCCAGGGAGCAGGATTAAGCAAGATTTGTCTATAGGAAGAAACTGTAGCAAGAAAAAGGAACCCACAGAGCAGATACCTGGGCCAAAGAAGCTAAGAAGCTCACAATCCAACAACTACTTATTAGTCTTCAAGGATTTCTGTAAGCAAGTTGGTAGAACTGTTCTACCTGTAGCAAGTTGGTAGAAGGTTCTAAGGCCTGCAAAAATTCCCCTCACAGCCAACATTCTAACAAAAATATTCACTCACAAAAAAAAAAAACACTGTGGGGAAGCTCCAGCTTCTTGGTTTCAGACCATGAGACGCAGGTTCCATCCCAAATACTTAATGAAACCTGCTAAAGATGTAGGTGTACTTCAAAATCCACAGACCAACTTACCTGAAAGGGCTAACAGGGCCTTAATACAACAAACTTATATTCATGACAACCACCATGACTAGGATAAGTGGATACCCAAATTCATTTATGCAAATAATACAGTGTGGTACGTGAGTACATATCTCACTCCAACTGAAATTGCATTAGGATGCAAGTTAATAGGGCCCACTTGTGAGATTATTCCACAAACTGACAATGTAGCCTGGAGCACTCCAGAGACAAAGTTCTTCCTGATCAGGGAGAAGAATAGCCCAGTTTAAAAGAGACAGGCACATACTATAATAAGCGTAGGAAGTCTTTTAAGAAGAGAGATCTGGTTTATATCCTCACTCACTCTTTGTTTAGTGCTGCTGAGTTTTTCATATCCAAGCTAGCTGTACAGTGTCAAGTTCTTGCAAAGTTTGAAAAGGGTTAATAATGTCAATTTGTAAGTCAATAAGTTATTCTTAGTAGTAGTAGTAATTCTTAGCAACCTGTGTCAAAGTGATATTTATCATGTTAAATAAGACTTTATGGGACTATCTAAAACAGGGCAGGGTTGTGTTACAGTTTTAGTTACGTTAGTCCCAGTAGCTTTCTGGTGAATGTTAGAATTAACCCGGTTTGGATACTTGATGATATTTGGAGTTCCTCTTTCCTACTGATGCATGTTGGTTTATTGTTCATGTTTGCCGAGGTAAACAACCCACATGGCTCATTGAATTGTAGAAGTCTTTGGTTCCTCAATTATTTATGCAGCATCAAAAAAAAGTTTTTCAAGGTTTAAAATGAATTGTTTAAATTCATAAGACCAGACATTGAACAAATGACATTTCTCTCACACACCCACACATACATACACACACACATACATACAAACACACACACACACACACACACACACACACACACACCAGTATGCCGAGCAGATTGATATATCACAGACCCACTTCAGTTGTGTCACACTTTGAACAGAGTTTATTTTAAAGAATTCAAACTCCAAAGTGCTTTCCTTGTATTTTAATAACACGTGTGAATTTGTGTTTTGATAGTTTGGTGGCAAGTTTTAATAAAATATAAACAATTCAGCATTTTTTCGAAATCAGGGAAAAGAAAAGCCCACCTCTGTATACTATCAAATGTCTACTAACATTTTTAATTCCTTAAAATGACTTCTGACAAACATTTGAGACACACCACTCACTTATATTCTATATTTACAGTGTATTTGTTTCTCAGCCTTTATTTAACTTGCAGAAGTACTATAATACACTAGACATATCCTAGTCTTTAAACATCACCCCAGTCTCATAATGGATTATTACGTAAGAACTCATGAATTTTCATTTAATTTAGTTCTTGCATGTTTCTGAAAAGCATTTCGAACACTAACGTTGAATAAAGTCTCTATATAACGTTGATATATGTCGTTTTAGTCTTTTTACATATGTCTGTATTATAGGCTACGTTCAAAACAGAAGTTCTTTAAAAAGTATCCAAACATAAACACGGACTCCACTTACGTTTCGACAATCCATAGCGATGTGAGACGACAGGTTTGTATAGTTTGCGGTTTGTTGTCCGGTGGAAACTGTTATTTGCAGAAGTGTCAGTATGGATGAAATCTCCAGTGATGCTCTGGGTCTGTGTTCGCTTCTCTGCTGCTACACTGTCTGTAGATCAGAAACGCTGGATCTGAATGGACCAATCAGCGGACGCGACACCAGCCGATGCCATTCATCTCATTGCATTTCCTCGTATGGTTTCCATGAAATACTGTTAAAGTACATTATAAAATGACCACAACTGCTACCTATCGTCTTACCAATCCTTACGAAAGCGATCAGGGCAAATGGGCTACAGTGTGTCTCTTTCCAACAGTAAGAGGCTCTTGCTTTATTATATGTAGTTCAGTGTACAGTATGTGAATGACTTACACATATGGTAATAAAGAATGTTTTCTATTATTATTGAGACAGTAAAGTAAAATGCTCTGTTTTCTGTATAGTAAACAAATCTTTATCATTAAAATATGAATATAGGGCAAAATGTCATATTTTGTTGTTTGACTGTTTTCACATAAATGTTTTGGAAGTTTTTTCCCTCCATCTGAAGTATTAATATGTGTCAGTTGTGTTTTTAAGTGATCAGTTGTGTCCTGTTGCAATATTTGTTCACACATTAAAAGCAGTGTGTAATATCAGTTCTGTTCATTGCTTCTGTAGTTTGAGTTTTGCGTTCAGTGAGAACACAGAGAAGCCTAGATGGAGATGAGGAAATAAAGCAGTTAAAATGTCCAGAATAGTGACTTCCTGTGTATTTGCCTCATGTTCATCTTTCAATCAAAAAGGATTCCAAGACTCCACAACAAACACAGAAATTTCCTTTTATTAACTCAATACTTTAGGTATGAGGGACACTGTTTTACAGCAATGCAACATATTTAACAGTCACAGCTCATATTGAGTAACTAAAGATGCTCAATATTCAAAATACACTTACATCAGTCAAAATATTGTAAGGAAATGTGCAAGGAAGTGTGTAATTTGCTTTGCATATATGAAAATAGCATTGTTGTGTGAAAATTACCATTTAAATGTTATTATATTCATACAGAATATTTAAAGAGACAAAAAAATGTCATTGTTTTGCATTACTGTCCTAACAATACATTGTGTAACTAAAATAGGGTAAGTCCAGCATTTAAAGTTGTGAGGCTGAATTGTGTTTAAGAGGATGAAGTTCACTGTTATGTCCGGTGTCCCTAAGGCCCACATACAGGTGCATATATGCAATGAGACTGTGTTATGGAAGCTCATGTAACAGTCCTCTGTAATGGATTCAAGCCATTGGCTCTGCAGAGATAAGTGCTGGTGCTCAATCTGTCATTACATCACATCCAAGGTTAATTCTCAGACGCATCAATCAAAAAAGGGGCAAATAACATCAATCTGTATTTTTAAAAAGCAAATGTTGCTCAAGCTTTATTTATATTATTGTTATTTCAGAGCTGATTTAAATAAACACACTGTGTGCTTACAGTAAAAATGCTTTGACAGACCAGCAAAAATGTGGTAGTTTCACATATTTGTGTTGTTATGTTTTGTTCTAGTGTCATGTGAGAAGAAATAATGGGGACTATTACAGTAATGTACATTATTCCAAATTTAATTTTTATAATTTAAAACTCTCATACATGCTATAAAATAGGAATTAAACAACTTTACTGGAAATTGTTACCTTAAGGGTCTACGGTATTGGGATAGTTAAATAAAGGGATTATGTTTTAGCACAGAAATGTGAGCTCCAATGTGAGCCTAAGTATTGGAATAACTGGAGTAATTATTTCTAAGTGATCAGCTGTGTGCTGTTGCATTATTAAATGCAGTGTTCATTGCATCTGCAGTTTGGTGGTAAAATGCATGTCAGGAAGATGAGGGAGCTGAAGAAAAATGCGTGAAAATGTATTTCAAATATGTCTGTACATTTGCCTTTTAATCATAAATGATTTTATGACTCCAAAGCAAACAAATCTATTTGTCTCAATTGTTCCTTGTTTCAGCTGTCTCTGGCACTGTATGTGTTTTTTTTTGATAAAAAAAGTAAAATATATGAGACCAATTTTAATTCAAACCTCATTGTTTTTTACCTCATACGTTTTTAATGCTAAATGTTTAAAATGTTTCACACGTGATATTTATGAGTGTAGTGCCACCTAGAGGTACTTTCATGAACAGACCTTTGACAACAACGCTTCAAAGAACTGTTGTACTCTATATTAATAAATTGTGATCAAAATGCAGATACGAGTATTTCTCTCCCAATTATCCTTCTCTCAAAGTATAAATGCTGTAGCCTATACAGAGTTTATAAATGTCATGACTCAAGAGGCATCAATTATTTAATTTTAGAGCAGCACAGAATATGTGGCAACTAGCAGCATAAAACAGTCTTTGAACACTGATGAATATATGCTTATTGAATCACCCAAAGGCAAACACCAAAAAACTGCAGCCCAGCAGGACAAAATAATCCTTTGCAGAACCTGTGGGTTACAAATCAATCACATGAAAACTCGAATGGCACCCCTGACATTTAATAAGTATTAAATGTTCTGCATTAAATGACTGTGGTCTTGGAACTGTTACACACCTGACTGATCCACCTTGCTGGGCAGTTCAGCAGAGAGCTCTAAACAGATATTTACAGATTGCAGGTAAAAGTTGTAAATAAAATGAACTGTTCACCCCAAAGTCTGAAAATTCTGTCATCTGTTATTCACCTTGTACATTTTATACAAACCCATATACATTTTTCTCTTCCATAAAACACAAAAGGCAAAATGTTTTTGTTGTTTTAATTTTTTCTTGCTTTTTCTATATTGTGAAAGTAAGTAATGATTAAAGTTGTCCACTTTATTTTGAACACAAATATTATTTGTGTTGATGACAGACATTTCATTTTTTTGGGCGAACTGCCCCTGTGTAAGAGTTAAAAAAAACTTTTATTGTCATTTTAGCAATAAAACACACATAAAATCAATTGTAAGCATCTTAAGCAACAGATAGTGACATTAGCTTAAAAATAAAACATTATTTTGGACTTGTTATAAGTGAATGTACCACACTCACCTTTCTCCTGCTTTAACTCAATGGTGAAGTCAGAGAATTGGTGTAGTTTGCTCACTGAGCACACATGCGTCCCATAATCCTCACGCCTCACCTGAGATATGATGAGAGTGATATTCCCTGGGCTGTACTTCACCGTATATCCAGGTGTGCAGTTGCTGTATGTTTTGTGTTTGATTAGATGACACAGCAGTTGGTTTCTGGGACTTTTCCATTGGAGGGACAGCTGCTGGATGCTCCCCTGCGTCTCAAACTCGTACTGACACGGCATTTTAATGGTCCATCCAGGAGGAGACCAGAGCGTTATAGCTGTGACTGTGGGGTGTTGAGGAAAAACACATAAGACACATATTAGTCATGAGATGCTTTTGTATAAAACACACACACACACAAACAGTGGGGCACTGTGTTTCTCTACATTACGTTCATATTTATGCATTTAGCCGACCATTTTATTTAAAGCAACTTAAAGTACATTCAACATACATGTTAAGTTCAAGCGTTGATTGGGAATCAAACCACAAATGTTTGTTTGATCTGCAAAAATGTTACAACTTTAAAAATAAACTTAACAAATATCAAAATGGATCTAAAATGCAATGTTCTCAAATTATAAGACACAGAGACAATAAATTCATTCAGTCAATCAGTGCTAGCAATTGAGTGACGGAGGAATGAAAAGACAGACAAACAGAAACAAAGGCAAAGAAAGGGGTATTTTATAAACAGACAACATGCAGAACTGCATTAAACATGCTTAAGAGTTCAGGCAAAACCTCTTTCATGACATTTGAGATCTTTAAAACTTACCTTTCAGAATAAAGTAGAGCAACATTAATCTCAGAGCTTGGAGAGTCATTTTCAGTCGTCCTTTCAAAGGATGTCATCACATGTGACACCTTTCCAATTAAATTCTGAAATTAATTATGTTTTGACCTTTGAAGCTGTAATTAGAAATAAGGTCTTTCTTCTGAATGTAGATTAGTAGAGAAGTGACTTTTGTTTTCAATAGCTTGCCCTTACATGGACGTTGCTGTGCAGTATAATTTGATCCAGGGTTCTTCCAAAGGAATAATGATGTGTCTACTGTGGACAAAACGATACAACATATTAAATAACCTGACTAATGTTAGGGGATTATCAACAAAAAATGCCCTGCAGTGAAAAAAAACATTCATTCTGGTATGTGATAACACATGCTGTTAAAAAACATTATTTTGCTCTTACATAGAAAAACACAAGTTTGATTATATTACAAACATCTCATAGATATTATTTCATTACTTTAATGATTTCATTACATTTCATTATGAGGTGGAAGATTCTTTTATTTCTTAAAATTCACCTAAAATGTCATTACAAGTCAGAACATTCCATGGACATTTGTTTTGTACAGTTCCAAACCAACCAGGGTACCTTAGCAACAGTATAGCAATCACCCAAAGTACCTCAGCAACTGCTTAACAGCAGCATAGCAGCTACCTAGCAACTGTATAGCAACACCCTAGCAACAAACCCAAGTAGCCTAGCAACCACATGGCAACACCCTTGGGAAAACCCCAGGTACCTTGGCAACAGTCTAACAACCACTCCAAGTACCACTGCATTCATTGCATTACAACAACCCAGCAACCATCCAGGGTACCCCACTATAGCAACTACATGGTAACACCCCACCAACTACCCTTGGTTCCTTAGCAAATGCATAGCAACACCCAATAAACCACTCCAGCTACTTTAGCAACAGCTTGGGATCCTTCAAGAGTGCTACAGCAAATTGCATAGAAAAACCCCAGCAACTACTCCAAATACATTATGCTAAATGTGCTAACGTCATGCTAATTAATCATAAATCAAGTTAAAACATGCTAGCATCATGTTAAAATTATATTATGTCCTTATATTATGATAATTGTTGTTTGAACATATGTGTCATGCTAAAATCATACTTGGTCATGTTAAAATGTTAAGAATGTAAATGTAATGTAAATTTAAGAATATATTAAAACATGTTATCACAGTACCATAGAAACCCGTGTGGTAATATTAGAGGTAAAGTATTTCAAACCATAACACCAGCATGAAGTTTGTACTTCAAATTTACTTTGTACTTTAAAAAGGACTTTGACGTGTTAATAGATTTGAGAGAATTTAAACAAAAGCCAAACACGCACGCACACACACTTGTATACACACACACAGACACACACTTGTGCACACATTTTATTACAGCACTCTGTTAGAAACACAATATCTCGCAATGCACATGACTTTCATTTTCAATGTGACATATGATATGATCACGAATGTAATATCAGCTGTGATTAATGCTCATCATTTGATCAGACTGACAATAAGCATTTTTATGCAAAATTAGATTTAAAGCAAAATCCATGTTAACCGGATGACACTGAAAAATTACACAAGCATGTAATGAGGTCATATGAAAATAATTTAGCATAGTGCTTTATATTTACAGTCAAAATTAACTAGTTTATTATACTATTTACTGCTTTACTTTTTTCTTATTCTGGTTAAACTAGTTAAGAAATCTGGTAAGAACACCAGCTGGTGACCAGATGGTGACTAGCATACAAAACACAACATATGCCGGCGACTGTCAATGCTGGTCTTTTAAACAGGGAAAAACATCCTGTCAAATCAATGGCAACATGCTATTTTAAGAAGTGTCCAGTCTCTAATGATCCATACTGGCCATTCAAACCCAGTCAGCCTTTATTTGCCATGTGAAAGGAGCCTATTTAAGCTTTGGTGGCAGAGAACTTTCAAGTGAGATTAAATCGCTGTAACAGCATGTGGGGCCATAGAGCTCGGTTAATTTCTGCACAGTTGTTATTTGATTTCTTTGTTGTGTACCATTGCTCTTAAACCCCCAGAGAGAGAAAGAGTGAAAGCCACAGGTTTTACACACCCACCCTCGCACACAAACGCTCACACTCATTCACTGCACTATACTGAGTAGAAGATTGTGAAGATCTGTCATTTTAGCAACATTAGCAATCCTTTCTAGCAATTCATTGCCTACATATTGGCCGGCAAGGTGTGCAGTGAGTAACACAGCAGCCTTTCTGAAAGCTTACTGGTGTTGAACAACCTTTTCTCCACTGGAGGGCAAAGTCCCCTCAAATATTCTGCTTTCAACTATGAGGTAACAGTCAGTCCATAGTTGCTCATTTGTGTGAAATAGTTCTATTGGCACATAAAATGTATTGTACATTGTAATGCTAGTTCACAATGCTAAAATAAACACCAGCATTTTACACTTTTCATAGAAAGTGTGTGTGTGGGTGTGTGTGTGTACACTATTTACCTAAATATGTAACCTTAGTAAAATCCCTAAACACATACTCATAATTCATTCCTAATAAACACTACAACTTAAATCAAGATATCATCAAAGTTTAACTGTGCTTATTAAAAATATAATTTATAACTCAAACCAAACCCAACATAGAAGATGGAGATTACCTGTGTCAAAAGTCTTAGTGCCTAACTATTAAATACAATTTGAGCAAGACTCAGTTTTTACGTCAAGACCAACAGAGCCCATTAACATCACAAGAAGTGATATGAACTGATCAAAGCTGGGCAAAATAAGCATATTATTGAATCACTAACCACACCAAGGGGGCGGAAATCATTTCCTTTCTGTAATTGTTTTGAGAAGGAGTTTTGAAATGGAAGTAATATAGCCACAGGAAAAGGAGGGACAGATGATTTACATATAGACACAATGCAGTGTAATGCTCTCAGGATCTTGTCCAAAAGCATTTTTTAAATGTCCGGATAGAAAATGATTGTCACAAGGAAGTGAGTCAACAGTACAGTCAACATTCCCACAGCATGCAACACAAAATTATTTACCACACTTTTCTTTTTGTCACTTGGCAACAGGCTTCACTACATTATTGATTCA
>JBAJNP010012215.1:0-13686 GCA_036877545.1 Yasuhikotakia modesta | reverse complement strand
TAATATAATGTACTGTACTGTAATGTAATATAATGTAATGCATTGATCTGCTGTAAACCTGCGACGATGCCATCCGGAGGATTCAGAGTTAATTCTGTAAATAAACAACCATAACAAGAGCTTGTGAAGACAAACTGAAATATGATTTAATATGATTTAATATGATATAATAAAACATAATATCCGATCTGTGTAAACAGGAAATGTGTTTGAGGGAATAAACTGTTGCTACAAACACACTGTCAGATTCATTTCTGTTATTATATTATATTATATTACTTACGTTTGTATTCAGCCATGAGTCTTTTTAAAGCTGTTCCAGCCATTTTTATTCGTGTCTAGAAATAAGTTATTTGGGCACGAAAGGTGACGAAAACTGACACGATAAAACCTCTTGTACTTCCGGGACACACAGCAAGCGTTTCCGCCCGCACTTCCGCATAAAGTCACGTGACCCCCGGGACTTTTATTTCATTTCTAAAATGTATAAACATGTTAAATAAAGTGTGTTAGTGATGCACATAGAAACAGATGTGAGTTATGTCTTTATGTGCAGTAACCACTGTACTGTATACAGCGACAGAAATGAATATGCATTTAAATAATTATGCAAAGCATGTATATTAAGCAAATATAAAATAAGGAGAGATGAAACGATCTCTGTCGCTTTCAGAAATACGGTGTGCAGCGCTGACCTCTAACGGAGGCGTCGCGCAATGGCAACCATAACAATTAAAGCGGTGAGTTTTACACAGAAACTTTAATACATGACGTACAAAAGCTTAAACTCATATCAAGCGTTTGATTTATGTGAAGTTTTACATCATCGGGTTTGATCAAGTTTGGATTTTAGAGCTAATAGTATAATATAACCACGAAATATCTACAGTGATGTTGTGCAACACTGTCTTAACTTTTAATATAAATGTACAGCCTTGTGGAGTTAAAACATTCAGACCTTTATTTTGAAAACGTGAGTTTCCGTCACTAAACATCGCAGTAAATTGGAAGAATATCCTAAAAATGTTAAAAGTTACAAAGATCTTTAAATGCAATAGACGCCAAAGATGCTGTAGATCTGTCTTTAAGTCTGTCATGACAAACATTCATTTATTCATTTAACCTTCATTTAATTCGTTGTCCGTCTGTCTTTGTAAATGACTTTTAAACTCTAATTGCAACTTTTTTTTAAAACAGTTTTGATTTATGCCAAGATTTACTCAAGAGTTTGTGAATCTGCTGATTTTGGTGATTTATGTTGCTGTTTAATTTCACCTCTAAACAACCGCCTGCAAATACTGTAAACAGCGCGTGTTGCCAAATCCTTGGAAATCACCCCAACCTTAAATGGTAGGTCACTACCCACTGGACACGTTTTGATATGTTCAGCCCTTCACGAAGAAGAGGGTGACAGATAGCAGATGTTTCAAATATATAATAAAATCTTTTAATAAATCCTTTCCTGTGAAAAATGATCAGCACACATAGATCACGTGAAAGGCTGTGAATAAATATAAGCAGTCAAATGTTTGCTTGCTTTCCTGCTGGTAAGTTGGACCGACATTTTAACAAGGATAAATATATCCAAACACATACTGTACGACCCTCAGACAGTTCAGACCATCTCCAGAACATCAAGTAACTTTAATATTGACTTTAATATGGACTGTGGTAGCGTGCACAAGATTTTAGTAACATTATGTGTGTTTTATTCTTTTATTTTACTAATGTAGACACATTTGAATGCACTAATCTCCCAGTTAACTCTGAATGGCTTTACTGTAAAAAGTTTTAAGTCTCTCTGTAGACTATCTTCACTGAACAGACTGTATCTCACTCAGCTATAATCCAGCAGATATTTCAAGTTCCCTCCTTCCTTCAGACACAAATCTAATTCCTGAAATAATCCTTTTGTTCGATTAGAAATGAGGCAAAATGTCAACAGGCAAAAGTGTTTTTATTATAATTTAAAAAATAAAATTGTAGTAACAAATCACAGACAGTCTAATGTGATTGTACACACACCTTTAACCTGCACGTGTAACAGCATTTTCTTTCTGCTTTAGAAAAAGATGTTTAAAGTTTAGGGTTAATTGTATTGTGTTTAATTCTAGTGATGAAATACAAACTGTATGACAGTGTGAATGATTTCATTAAATATCTAGTCGAATGCTGTTTACATACGACATTTCAGCTGGTAAATATAGTTTATTAAAAACGATTTAACCCACTTTAAATCATTATGACATTTCTACCACTTACAATACAAAACTGTTTGAAATAACTATTATTTATGACATCTGTATGATTTAGTACCTATAATATAACATAATATATTGTACAATGTTACTGCAATGATATTCTAATGTTTTTTATATTAAAATGATGTTTAATATTTTATGTTTCATATACTGCATGAAGTATCCTCAGTTTTTGACTATATTAACAATGTTTAACAAACGTTATATGCACATTTCTGTTGCAGTACGAGCAGGTGTAATACCTCACGTTCCCTAAATTGGTGTGTGAGGGTTTGTCTGTGCCGAGAGGTTTGTTGTGGGTGAGTAAACATTAGAGATATCTCAATGAATGCCTGTTTGTCTTAACAATGACACGCTGTTACTCCATATTTAGTCACCAGACAGACCCCCGTGTCCTTATATGGCACAATAGAACGCCGTTCCTGCTGCCTGTCTCTCGCTCTCTCCCTCTCTCTCACTGTACGCCGCACTCCTCCATCCATCTGTCTCCTCTCTCTCCACCTCCCTCACTCCTTCTCTCATCCAGAGGAGCTTTGATGCTGACCAGTGACAGAGATGCTGCTGTTCTCCTCCGTCTCTCTCTCGGACCACCACAATTCCTCATGGCATGCCAGCCGCGGCCCTGTTCCCTGGAAACATAATTTACTGGATGCAACAGGAGGTTGACCTTATATAGGAACTTCCATTAGATAGCCGGAGCGCCTTGTGGGAACGCGGAGGACGGAATGTGATGTGCGTAACGATAGCGGTCCCAAAAAGGATCTCGGGGGGATCGCTGCTCCAGATGTTGTGTGTAGCATGTGGGGAATCTCCTCTCTCTCTCTCTCTCTCTCTCATACTGTATGTACATGGACACAGTTTGATAAGCAATACTTGGCCTTCTTGGGTAGAGGCTGCAGATGCATCACACAGCCCACTATGGTTAAACCCGTTACAGATCAGACCTGTAATTTATAAATAATTGACTTATAGGGAGTATAATGTGATATTTAATGTATATTTGAGATTTGTCATCACATAGGGAAGCTGTTATGTAATATTGTTATATGTTATTTAAACAAACATGTTTTTGTTTAGCAGATTTTTTATGTTGTTTTCTAAACAACTAGTAAACATTTTTATTTATTTACATATATTTTAAGACCTGTTGGGTAACATATTTTTTATGTCTCACAGTATTATTGGCCATATAAGTTATAAACTTTGTGCATTTTGCAGTTGTGATCTCTGTTGAATCTCTGCGTTACAGTTTAAACTCTGCACAAGATTATTAAATGCTGTTGTGTGACAGGATTGATGATAAATGTCTTACAGCAGGTCAGTTTCATGTCGGTGTTTTTTACACACAGTCTTTAGTTTTGCAGCGATGCTGCGGGACTTTAAAGCTTTTGCTTCACCTGTTGACAGGCTCCAGCCAATCACAGCGCGGCTCGCCGGTGCGGCCCCGCCCCCTGCGTCCTCCTCGCCGTTTAAATGCGCCCGTGGTGCCGTTCGGTGAATTTGGACCGAGTTTCAGGAGATCCGTGTGTGTCGCAGGACCCTCCAAACCCAACTCTCCACATCACAGCCGCCTTGTATGTATTGATCTTTTACATCGTATCGATTATTTGTGCGCGTGGCCGATGTAAATAATTGGTGACGTAGGTGATGCTGCGTGATGAATGAAACGTCATTATATACATGATCTATTAACGTCATCATTTAACTGTTTCATTAACTTTACTGTTTAACTTACTGTCATTAAATCCAGTAGCTTTGCTCAGCTTTTATGCAGTGTTTTTACAGTGCATTTATACATACAGTGCATTTAATACACCTTTATAAAGTTTGTATTGAAAGCTTTTACATAATAAAACATGACCGCTTGTTGTCACGGTTTGGCTTTAGTGGAGACTGTCATAGGAAATGGTAAAGATGAGAAATGCATTGAGTTTGACAAACCAAAGAGTTTCCTGTTCTCCAAATATGGTTGTTAAAGCAGCTTTCTGCTGGAGGCTGTGGTGAAACATCTGACCGTCTTCTCATTTGACATGTGTCAGATGAACTTTATATTGCATGTCTTCATTTGTCCATTAATGAGACAATAATGATTCGTAAGATGGATTCTGCACTTATGAAACTGTGACTGTGGGAAATATAATGTCCCAGTGTTTCTAGTCATTTGCTGTTGAAATGCTTTGAACTTCTCGAGAGAAGTGGTTTTTACATAATGAAGATTGAAACAGAAGCTGGTTTTAATCACGGCAGATGAAGAGGAAGTTAACGTTTAACTGCAAGTTTATGTTTCTGAATCGCTGGCATCAAACTAAACAAACAGTGACTCATGGGCAGGTCTGGTGAATCTGATGCCCTCCTGACACTGTAGTCTGATGTTCTGCCGTCTGGTATTTTCTCAAACGCTGTTTCACTGTTTAACACAATATTCTGTAATCAGCGTTTTACTTGAGCTGTGTTTGAAAAAATGTCTTTGTTTCCAAAACCACGGGACGATTGTCTAATAGTTTAATTTTTTCCATCTTAGCATCTTCACAAGTTAGTTAACGTGGCAACATGATGTTTAATGTGTGTGACAAAGTTTAGGAAATATTGTAATGACAACAGTTGCAAAGCTGTTTTTTATCAGAATTAAAAAGTTAATAAAAGAAACTGTAATGATGAAAAAAAACACTTGCTGGATGAGTGAAAAACGAGTGAAGAGGAGTAAGTCTTTCACAGGACCAGGGGTCACAAAAATCCAACACACCAAACACACAAAACAGTCACATGATCTTTCTGGCATGAGGCCCATTTGGCCATAAGCCAAGGTTCCTTGTAAGATGGACCTTTCACTTTAATGATAAAAACGACTTAACTGAATACTGACTTAACTGAATATATTGAGTTTGAGACAGTCTGTATGTGGTAAATTCTGTAGTTAATGAAGCTGTTGATCAACAAACGCCAAATAAAAATAAAATTATAGAGATCAACGCAGAAGAAGAACTCATGAATCTGTGCAGGACACAGGAAGTTCCCTCACAATTAAATCTCTGCTTATCTTACAAATCTTTGTTTGTTTGTCTCGCCCCCAAAATGATTAGAGGACGTTTAAATGGCCCGTTTTCCTCTGTTGTGTTTTCGGTGGGGCCAGTTTGTCATCATTCAGAGAAAAGAATGTGGCTTTCGAACTTTGGTGGAAAAAGAAACATTGGGATTTATTTTTCCAGTATTTATTCTAGCTTCATAAAAGTTAGACTTTGGTGTCTGTTTGGTGTTGGTTGCTGGTTAGTTTTGACTTATCATGATTATATGGCATCCTGTCTGACTGAACTGGTTCCTCTGTCATAACTTATCAGCGATCTGTCAGCATGTTAAACTCATCTAGTCTTTTGTAACTCGCCTGCCCTACAGCACAAAATCTCCAGACGTCACCAAAAATTACAGCTGGAGTTCTCAGGGGTCCAGCACTGCAAAGGCAACGTCTGGTTTTAAGCGTTATTTCAGTTTGCGCTTGTTGAAATGGAGTCTCTCTAGTACTGGTTTGTACTGGTACAACTGGTTTATTTTGCTGCTTGTTTCACAGCTGAGATTGAAAAGTTGACTCCATATTCTGTAGCTTCCATGAAATGGAAATATTAGGGCGTACAAAATATTTGTGCATATTTCCCTTAGTGCCACACAGCTGGTAGAACGTCGTGTATATTGTTCAAAGAGTTGTGATTGCAGGAGGTGTTTTTGCCCAAAATTTATTTCGCTTCTTAGTTGCAGGATCTCAAAGTTGCACCTGTCGTTTGAAAACCAAACCGTACAATAAACATGTTTAAACTTCCTTTAATCCACCCAGCAGGGGACGAGAGAGGGTGGGGAAAAGCCAGAGGAAAATTAGACCCCCCCCCAGCCCCTGACTGTCCTGCCTTATGTTATCATTTTGCAGTAAACTGCGAGTCTGGCTGCAGACATACTATTCCCTATAAGGTCTTTGTTTGGGAGCTCTCCTGCTTCTGCTGTTTAGGTCGACGGATCGTCTGAAAGCTGCCTTATATGGTCATTGCAGCGTGAGACCACAGCTGAGCTCGAAAAGTAACTAAAAAACAACATTAATTGATTATCACATGGTTGTATTTGTTCTGCGGAGACAGAGTCAGAGTGAGGAAAAATTTAATCAGCAGATAAAATGTTCCTTAATTTTCCGGACGTGTTTGCCGTTTATTCCTCATAATTGGGGATGATAGTGGAATCCCCTGTGATTTATGCAATGCTTGTTTAGGAAAATAGTTGTTTTGATGAACTTTGCACGAGCAAAACTGTATGATACCAAAACTTATCCACAAAATGTTTGTTTGAGTATTTCCTTTGGAAAACTTACACAAGAGTTGGCATCATGCACTGGATGTTTAATTTCATGGCATCCAACTTGCCTTGTAGCGTTTTAAAATCTCATTGTTCAGAGAATGTTGTGTTGTGTAAACTGTAAAAACAATGTGTTTCAAAAGTCTGTTCTCCTCTTACATTTGTAGTTGTCTTAACCCAACACCAAGATGGCGAAAAAGGCCTTGAGTGAAGACGAGAAGTTTCTTTTCCTGGACAAAGACTTCATCAACAGTCCCGTCGCTCAGGCGGATTGGTCGGCCAAAAAGCTAGTATGGATCCCTTCGGAGAAACACGGTTTCGAGGCGGCCAGCATGAAAGAGGAGCATGGGGACGAGGTTCTGGTGGAGCTGGTGGACAACGGGAAGAAGGTCACGGTCAACAAGGATGACATCCAGAAGATGAACCCACCCAAGTTCAGCAAGGTGGAGGACATGGCAGAACTCACCTGTCTGAATGAAGCTTCTGTCCTGCACAACCTGAGGGAGAGATACTTCTCAGGCCTCATTTATGTGAGTAACTCTCTGTGGTTTTAAACCTGAAGCGTCTGCTACAAAAGTCACCATTTTTCTTAACAGGGCAGCCAGACATCTAAACTCCTAAACAGGCTTTCAGAAGGTTAAAATTGTTCTTTTTGTTCTGACCGTTTCCTGATGAAAGATTACCTCAGAATACTTCTAGAAATGACATGTGGTACAAAACAATTTACCTAAAAAAGTGTGGCCATTGCATTTGACCTGGCAGATCAAAGAGATGTTTGTAGCACATTAATATTGTAATATTTATATAATAGTCAATCGTGACCAACCTTGGGTTCATTATGTTGTAGCAATATTTTTACTAAATAGTAGAAAAGTTACTAAATGGACTAAATTTTGTGCTTAAGAATGAGAAACTACAGCCATTAAGGATTATAGCAAAAACAAAGCATTCATTTTTACAAGATGCAAATAGTCAGGCGAATTGTTTAAAGTCTTAAGAACTGAAGTCTTTCCTATTGGAATGTGACACTAGATGCTAAAACGTACAACTTCAGAGAGAGGTTGTACTGTATTATCCCTGCGTGTCTTTAACATGAGATGTCGCGTGTTTCAGACGTACTCTGGGCTCTTCTGTGTGGTGGTAAATCCGTACAAAATGCTTCCGATCTACTCGGAGAAGATCATCGAAATGTACAAAGGCAAAAAGCGTCACGAGGTCCCACCTCATATCTACTCCATCACGGATAACGCCTACAGGAACATGTTGCAGGGTGAGACGTTAGCATGCTAACATGCAAATGCTGGTTTGGGTAAACGTTTAAAAAATTGTAACAATTTAGATTTCTTGTTAATGTTCGTCTTTAAATGAAAGATTTCAGTTATTTTCTCGCTCTGACAGATCTCGTGTTAGTAAGACACTGATGTGGAGTAAATGTGTCTTCATGTGTCCGCAGGGCCGCACATCTAATGCTGCTGTGAATGCTTGTGTAAAGCTGCTGTTGCTTACAGGGTTAAAAAAACTTCAGCTTGATGCAGTAATTTTTATAGACACAGAGTCACATTAGTCTCCCAGCTGTAACCCTGTAAAATAAGACATCTTATGAGTCTTTGACCTAAACGAAAGTTTTCTGAGGCACTTATCTTAAAAGAAACAACAAAGTCTGCAAGAAATCGCTGTGAAAAGCAGAAGTTTAGGAAGATGCCGTGTCACGGTGTTTCTCATGGGTTAATCTGACACGTACTAAAAACGTGTCAGATTAAGTGCTTTGAACGGCCACATTAGTTAGTTCTCTCTCTCTCTCTCTCTTTCTCTCTCTCTTTCTCTCTCTCTCTCTCTCTCACACACACACACAGACACACACAAATGCACATTCCTGTTCAGAGTTTATTATGATCTCTTTGATGTCCAGTAAGGTGTCTTTCCTCGACTGAGTATGTACCCGTGTCATAGCTGGGTGTCCGGTGCGGCCCAGCCCTCCTCGCAATTTAAATTATTACGATTCTTCTCTGGATGGAGGTAGAATGAAATGGAAGATAAAACTTAATGCTTATATATAACAAAATCATATATCTCTATGTGCTGTTTACTGCCAGCATTTTCACTGATTCTCCTATCAGGACTTATTAATGCTGCACAAAATATATATTTCTAGTTACGTTGAAACAATATTAGTACATCTTTTTATTAAATGCTGCACCTAAACTCTTTCACTAAAGACTAAAGACTTTCACATCTGTGCGCTTACATTGGATTTTTTAAATCTCGATGGCTTTGGTTTGTGCCTTAATTAGGAAGAAACAGGGAAACTGACTTCATGTTGTGTGTGGAAACCTGCCCAGCTTATGTCATATCTAAAAAGAGCAACAGCCATTCGCTGTGTTTACAGCAGAGGAAGGTTTTATGGTACATGAACAGAACAGACTAGCTCACGTTTGCTGATTAGCCGCTACAATCCTAGATAAGCGCTAGTCTTTTTAAATGGGATTGTTGTCATTAATGGGGCCAAAATCAGGTTTTAGGGTCTAATTTTAGCGTTATGAATCAATGATCGTCTCGCTGCTGAAAACTGGAAGGAGTTCAGAATTTTCTTTTGCTAAGCAAATCAAATCACTGCCCTGCAAATCGAATGCAATTATCTGTATTATTAAACATGGTAATAAAGTTTGTTTTTGGCGTTCAGTTGTACGCTATAAAACTGCATGGTAAGAACTTTTAAAGGCAGTAGATCCAGGATGAACAGTCAAGTTTCCAAATAATGTTCAAAAGTGAAATATCAAAAATATCTTGCAGTCAGTCTCCATGTATGTTATACGTTAAACCCCTCAGGTGTCTGTCGTCATAACAGAACATATTTTCTCTCTGCAGATCGAGAGGATCAGTCTATTCTTTGCACGTGAGTTTTTCTTTCCTTTTTTTGCATCTGTAATCGCTGCATCTCGACTGAATCCAGTGCCACTTACCTTGTGCATCAGTGAAAATTGTTTACATTGGCAAGTGAAATTAACACACGTGACAAATTCAGACACAAACATCAATCTTAAACTGTTTCAAGCCCCAACTAGAACAAAATTCATCAAGAGTTAACGCAAGTCAAGGTTACAGAGAAATGTAGTGTATAACTAAGTTCTCATACATGCTGAGATTCTAAAGTTGTTGAGAAGTTTCTCAGCAGTGGGAAGAGATGAGATGAACCCCAGAGGTCATGTCTCCTCAGGGCTGGTCCACTCACAGGAAGTGCCCCTGTCCTGATGCTAAATCCACATTCACTAGCATGCTAACTTCTGTTTGTTTGGTTTTAGTTCTGATCATTGGGCTTTCAGTGAGAATTTGACACGACCCCTGAAAGTCATAAAAAACTAAATTTATGTTCAATTAATTTATTACATTTAATTATTGTATTTAATGAAGCTACAATTGTACGGTTTTTAAAATTGACAATTTTAAACTCCGTTTTCTGAATTGTGTGGCATATTTTTTAAATATGCCACTAAATTTCATTTGGTACATTTTAATCCTTGAGATATATGTTGGCTAATTTTCCACTGGCAAATGTTTCATAATATCATTTGACGTTTTTATTAAAATGATTGTATGTCCTCACGGTTTTACATTGGTGGTGGTTTGGGAACTTTGAGAGGAAACGTTTTATCTGTGTTTTATTCACAGAGGAGAATCCGGTGCTGGAAAGACAGAAAACACCAAGAAAGTCATCCAGTATCTGGCAGTTGTGGCCTCGTCTCACAAAGGAAAGAAAGACGCAAGCACTGTAAGTAACTTTATAACATGCTGTTGTGATGAACTACACTACCCAGAACCCTGTGCTGGGACCACATCCACCACAGGTGGAGGCCATTACTTTTGCTTAATGTTTAACATTGTCCCCCCTGCATTCACTCTGTTGTTGACAATCTGTTTTCTTCATTAGTTCAGTGATGATGTACATTGTAACTCTTAAGTAATTATTAGAATTAGATGTGTTTAAAAAACTGTATCTTTGGTTAAAATTACAACGCTACTAATTTTGCCTATGGGGAACTAGTAAATGCTAGTTTAACTAGTTGAGTGTTGACCCGTCTAATGATAACTTCCTCCATGAATCTCCTCAAATAGCAACAATCAGGACAACAGTTTGCCTATGTGAGTAAATAGGAATTCCTGAAATTCCTTCCTGTGTGGGTTTGAGAATTTGCATGCTTGATTTTCACACCGTGAGTGATGTTAGCAAAGCGACCGTAAAACCAAACCACCCGTTCGTCTGTGGTGCCCACAGAAATAATACTATAAAAATACAGATTATAACATTAGATCACGTGTGTGTGTTATTCTACTGTCTGAGATGTGTGAACTCTTTCTCTGTCAGTGCTGAGGCCTGGCACTGAAATAGTGTGTCTGAACACTGTGTGTGTGTGTGTGTGTGTGCATGCCAATTTAAAGCCTTATTGATGATGTCATATCCTTTTTGATTTCCATTGATCACCCATTAATCTGCCACAGGTTAATGTGCATCAGCTGTCGGGCTCATATGTGTGTCTGCATTAGGAGTGTTACTGTCACTCACATATAGAAGCAGCATTTGGGACAGTCATCAAATATTTTTGGGGGGTTTAAAGATTGGCTCCTCCTTTAGTCAGTTGAGTAGATTGCACCATAGTGGCCCCCCAGCCTAGAGTCAGGGACAACATTCTTAGATGTCCCCATTTATAGACATTTAATCTGTTTAATAACACAATGCATAACTGCATGCATATGAGCTCAATAGGGATGCTTGTAGTGGTTACGTAAACAAAAATGTAACAGTATTGATACACTTGAATGGAAAATTTTGAAATGTTCTTTAAAAAGTGACTGAGACCATCTGTGTCTATGATCAAAGCATCAGATCATGTGTGACGTTGTGTGAAGCTTGAATTTTTTTCTTAGATTCTTCTCAGATTGTTTAATGAATATTTCTGTATTTTCACTTTTCTCTTCTTTCTGTCATTGTAAATGTTCTGTCGTCTTCTGTTCTTCTGAAGCTGTCAGTGATCTTCTTTCCTTCTGAGCGGCAAACTCTCTCCGGTAGATATCTTCCTTTTCCATGACTTGCTGTTTGTATCCTCAATACAATGTTTTAATATTATTGATATGGAAACTTAATTGCAAAAATTACTGATTGCTAAGAAAAGGCTGTAAATAAAAGCCTTTAATGAAGTGTCTTTGGAAGTCAATGTAGTTTTGTTTTAAAAGTTCTTACTGTGAACATTTTAGGTTAGTGAATTTTATTGCAGGTCAGTAAAAAAGATATTTTTGAAAAAAACTAAATGAAATTTGTTTTACAGTTGAAAAACACTTAACTTAGTTTACAGTAACTGTTACTGTAAACATAACCCTTAAAAGATGAACTACATTAGTGCCTCTCCTGTCATGCTGTGGATTGCAGGCCGATCTCACTTGCTCATCTTGATTTCCTTGTTTGAGGTGGACATACCTGGCAGCTGTTCCCCAAAGCTTGTGATTTGGCAGCAAAACTAGCTGTCCTTTTTTGATCTCAGGGATAGCGCCCATCTAAACTGACATGAGCTTATTTTCTGTCTAGTTGAAAGTGTCTGTAACTAAAAATCTTCTCAGGCCAAGCAAAATTTGCACATTTCTGAAATCAAAAACAGACGCATTAGAATTGTCTCGTTATATAAGAGTTGTTTTTCCATTTAATCTTCTATTTCATTTTTCTGTCCTTTTCATTTTCTGCTGGATTTTTGTGTTTTGTTTTTCACCGATCTTGACTCGTACTTCAGGGCGAGCTGGAGAAGCAGCTGCTGCAGGCCAATCCAATTCTAGAGGCCTTTGGTAATGCAAAGACCATTAAGAACGACAACTCGTCCAGATTCGTAAGTTTACAATAAAAGCACTTTATAAAACACGTCTGTCATTCCAAGATTTCATGCGAATAGCACAAGATATGAAGCATTCTGTGAAAACAATGGAAAACAAAGATTAAAATCAAATGTATTTTCTCCACAGGGCAAATTTATCCGCATAAACTTTGATGTAACAGGTTTCATAGTTGGGGCCAACATAGAAACATGTATCCTTAAAAACAACTATTACAAGCCAATGCCTTCTCATGTCTTTAGCTAGTAGATAAACTAATATCATCGCACACACTTCTTTAATACAAAATACACAATGGCGTCTCGTATCAATTTAAAGGAACATTCCACCTTAATGACCAAACCATCTCAGATCTGCTGGAAAAGTCTCGCTGTATCAGACAAGCAAAAACAGAAAGAACCTTCCACATTTTCTACTACATGGTAGCAGGAGCAAAGGACAAGTTACGTGGTAGGTGGAAAAATGTTCAAACTACACCCACCATCTTCCATCTTGACTCCGCCCATCATGACCTGTCTAGCTTTGAATCTAGCTTTGACCTACGATGATTTGTGCTTTCTGTTGTCAGAGGAGCTTCTGCTCGAAAACTTCAGCAACTATCGGTTCCTCTCTGCTGGCCACGTCCAGATTCCAGGCAGTCAGGATGATGAGATGTATGAAGAAACCATGGAGGCCATGAATATCATGGGTTTTACTGCTGAAGAAAGAGCAGGTATTAAAAGCAATGAAATCAGTACATCTCTTCTCTGCTCATTATGACAAATGTATCTCATTTATCAGAAGAACCAACACAAAAGGATGATCTCTTGTAAGAATTTATTTAATAAGAGGTATTTCCCCATTTCTCATCTTTGCCAGATGTTCTCAAAGTGGTCTCATCTGTGCTGCAGTTGGGAAATATTGAGTTCAAGAAAGAGAGAAACCAAGAACAAGCGACCATGCCAGATAACACAGGTCAGCCATTATTGACAAGCTAATACGTTTCTCAAGCTAATAAAAACAACATTGCTGAAATGACCACTAAAATGTGTTCTTCTTTCAGCTGCCCAGAAAGTTTGCCATCTTCAAGGCATCAATGTGACAGACTTCACAAGAGCTATTCTAACACCTCGTATTAAAGTCGGCCGCGAGGTTGTTCAAAAGGCCCAAACCAAAGAACAGGTAAGAAGTGACTATTATTGCTTTAATGAACTGTTGTTGGCCAAAGCTCTGCTAGACCGTAACA
>JBAJNP010012214.1:0-10267 GCA_036877545.1 Yasuhikotakia modesta | reverse complement strand
TGTGCATACTTATATATACATAAATATATATACGTATTCAATATTCATATTCACAAATATGACTATTGTGTGTACACTATAAATATACAAAAATAAACTGTACAAAAATATACAAAAATAAACTTTACAACTTTACACATTTATTCTTATATAACTTATATAAACTTACATAAACTTATAATAAAATACAAACTTATATGCAAAAATAACATTCTTTGACAACAAAAGATTTTGACAAGTGACAGTGATATTTGTGATATGACAGTGATATGACAAGTGATATTTAAACTGAACCCAACCCAACCATAAAAACAAGCCAAACAGAACAGTTGGGAAGCACAGCTTTAGTTTGTGGGAAAATCCTAATAAAGTCACACTTTAAATGTCCATCTATTGTGTCCGTAGCAGCTGCGGTGAGGTTGACAAAGCGGATGAGGAGGAAACCGTTTATCACGTGAAATGTGCCTCGGTGAACGGAGGAAAGCCTCGAGACTTTGTGGTCCTGCTGTCCAAACGGCAGCCCTGCAAACACGGGTACGACTCACCTCCGTTATCACCAATAAAGTCTGTATTCACCCATTCAGATGGTGCGTGTTGCTCCCATAGAGACCCGTACGTGATCGCGCTCCGGTCCGTCACCGTGGCCGCGGTTCCGCCCGACCCAAACTCAGTTCGGAGTGAAGCTAAATGCGCAGGTTTCCTCATTTGGGAAACCGGCTATTCGTCCTGCAAGGTGGACCTGTGTTTTCTACAGCTCTCGTATGTATAAAGACACACGTGTGTTACTGTAGCTGATGAATGATGGTTTCCCTGCAGGTCTCTTATTACAACCAGGTAACATCTGGGGTTCTGCCCTACATAGAAGGGAGTTTAACAGGCTGGTCCAAATCTATGGAGGAGACAGCCATGTCCTGTGTGGCTTTCCTGGAGAAGGATTTGCTCACTACGGTTTTCTGAGATGTTAAATGATGAATCTAGCCTTTGTTTGTTTGTTTTGGCTATTGATAAAAATGTCCTTTACGTAAACAACACTCATTAATAGAAACTGTTTTAAAGTTTATTTTTGTAAATAAAAGTTGCTTTTTATAGTTTCTTCCATTTTTCTTGAGGTTGTAAACGAAACCACAGTGTCCCTTTCCGGATAAATGATTCATAATTAAATCTAGATCTCCGGTCTGGATATGTTCTGACCCAAAAGTGAGGTCCACCAGTCTCACACACAGACATTATATGGCTCTTTAACAAGCAAACAGGAAGCATCAAAGCTTTTAATAAAAGAATCCATAGTAGACAGTCTATGTTTGGAGATGTACAACAACAGGACGGCGGTCTGTGAAGATCCACGACTGCAGAACCCATACTGCTTCCATGTGGTCCAAACGGGTCAGAAAACCACCACCTTGTCTTTTTTGGGCTGAACTTTCTTCACGGGCACGTGGACATCCTCGTGGTCCGCACTGACCCTGTTGGACATGCGGCTGAGCGTGATGGCGTTAGCTGCGCACAGGAAGAACAAATAAACCCAAATACACACATTTTTCACCAATAATTGCAGTTAGCATGGTTAGCGTTAAAAGATGCTAAACTTCTTAAGGAAAAATCAAGTTGCAGCTTCTCACCGGAGGTCTGATGTTCTGGACAATCTTTCTGGAAGTGTTCCACCGAACCACACACCCGACAACAGCCTCCTGCAACAACAGATAGCAAACATAAACCACTCCTGTGTGTACCAAGCAGTAGAGTTGCAGTTTAGTGGCTCACTAACCAGCTGCATACAGTCCTTTGGGGTTATCCGGACAAGATTTGGACAAATGACCCATCTGTCCGCATATGAAACACTTGGCATACGGGAGTTCACCTGGAAAACGCAGAACAACGGTTTTACACGGTTGTACTGAACTGCATTAACGTGTCGATTCATTCATGCATTTCGTACCCATAGCAGGATCCACTTTAGCACGACATCTCTGGAGTTCATGTTCTGTAGACCCGCACCGGTAACAGATCCCATGTCCCATTTCTTCATCTTTATCCGCCTCCGGGCAGTCGTGAAGTCCGTGGCCAGGCTTCCTACAGTTAAAACAGATCTGCAACGACAATAATATTAAATATATAGCATAAATGTTATACAATCTTATTGTATTTTCGTGCACAACAATATTAGCTTTGTCAGAATTAGTAAGTGACCTTAGACACGCCCCCTTTCCAAAACCCCGCCTTCTAAGGACATGAACACGCCTCAACGGGACGCCTATTAAAATGACTTACTGCAACTTTATATATTAATGTCAAACTCTTTACCATCTTGTTCTTTTTATTGTTTTGTCTCTTCACCCGTCTGTTCTCCCGTCGTTCGTCTTTCTTCAGGTCTTCCGCAGATGTTTTCCGAAGCGTCTGATCTGTCTGCTGTAAATACTCCAGAAAGCCATTCACGTCTTCAGAGTCTCGTTTAGGTTTCTTAAGTTTCTTGACGCCTCGTCCCCGCTGGACGTGTGGTGAAGTCTTTGGTGGTCTGTCGGTCTGGTCCCGGCGCTCACCGGCGCTCGTGTCCGGTCCTCCCGTGCTGCCGCCCGCCTTCAGCTGTTTCCACGGGGTCGCGTTTGCTGCTTTGTGCTTGTGGATGTTGTTTGCACGGGCCCATCTCGTCATTTTTAGTTCTGCCGAATAAAGAAAAGATGAATGAACACAGGGCGAGATTTTCTGACACATTGAGACCAAAGCAGCAATATTAGTTGAAGTTTGTTGTCCTTTTTAAGGGGGACTTCAGATGCAATACTCAGATTACAACTATTTATTAAATGCATATATATATATAGAGATTAAACGGGACACTCACCGCAAATATTAATCGTCTGACATGAAGTGTCAACACTGTACACACGCGTACTTGTGTCCCACCGCTAACAGCCTCCGGTGGGAAACTCGTTGTCACTCGTTGTCGGTTCCGCCCGGTTTTTACAAAGGGCTAAAATCAGGACCAGCAGGTGGACAATTAACCGGGACGCGGTTGTTAGGACACGTTTTCCTTCCTTGCAGTTTAATAATATTTATTCCCTGTTTTCTCCACACGTTTGTGACTTTTTAAAATGCTTTGGTTCCTTATTACGCTGACTTGGCTTTGCGAAGGTACAATGACCACAAACACAGTCCCATTTATCGCACTAAGCAAAGTTACTTAGTTTAACATGCACAGTGATGCTATGAGTTATAACTGATCAGATGTTTGTTTAGTGTGGGGAGGAAGTTTGGAGAAACAGAAGACCTCTGACATCCAGTATGATGAAGGTAAAGCTGTGCACTTGTTAAGATGCATGATCAGATTGTATGGTGATAAACTGTGTGTTTTTGGTCAGGGTTTATAAACTCAATGAGTGGATCTCCTCACCTGTTGCATCAGGGAGAAACGACGCTGGGTAAGTGCTGGACATACACAGTAATGTCATAAACACTCGTGTTTGTGTTTCATCCGTCTGTCTGTATTTGTGTGTTTGTTCAACAGCTTATTCAGATGATTATGCCGTACAGGAGGGAGATATTATGCTGCCTGTAAGCTCAAACCCTGCCTTTATATCCAAAATAATGTCGTATAACAGACTCTGTAACAGTGTAAACGCAACAAATATTAATGCACAATAATGGTACATTGAATGATCTGTTTTAACTGTTCTGGGAGCAGATCTGGGAAAAGTACACGTTCCCATTGGCCAACATTCTCCAAAACTTAGTTTAATCTTGGAGTTATCAAAAGGTTTTTGCAGTAATGTTAGTGCAACATTAAAAGACACGTTTTGATGTTCAGACAATAACCATAATACAACGTCTAAATAACTGGGAAATGTCCTGTTCTGCAGGCTGACAGGAACGCAGTGAGCGAGTTGTGGCCCAAAGTAAATGGACTCATGTCTGTGCCGTATGAGATTGACTTTGTTCTGGGTGAGTTTCGTGTGTTTTTATATATAATGCATAATATACATGCATGTCAAGCCGTAAAAAATAAAGATGTTGATTATGATTATTTATGTGGTTGATGGTCTAGAGGAGGACCGGACTGAAGACATCCTGGCTGCTTTCAAAATGATCACCGACCGGACATGCATAAAGTTTCACCCGCACGCTAACGAAACGGACTATTTGCGCTTTTATTACAGTAATGCGTGAGTCCGCTTGACTCTCAATTCATCGACTTTCAATGCATTTAAAAAAACATCCACCGACCTGGTTGTAAAAGCTAGAATTGCTGTCCTTGTATTTTCCGTATCGGTTGTCTTTGCATTTAGTTTCAGGCGTTAAGATTTGCCTTTAAAATATCCGGCTGTAGGTGTGCGTCGTATGTGGGCTGCATGGGCGGCGAACAGCCGGTTCTGGTCGGGCCGCAGTGTCGGGTCGGAAATATTTGCCATGAAATTCTTCATTCTCTCGGTCTGCATCACGAACATTCACGACACGACCGTGGCAAACACATCACCATCCTGTATGAAAACATCTCCCCTGGTATGTGGACCAATGAACGCATTCAGCTCCGTTTGTGATGCGGTACAAAATCCCATAGGAACGCTTGTGGTTGTTAATGGATGTTTTGTCATGATGTTGAACTGAAGGGCTGAAATAAACATTAAATATCTACTGGATAAACAAATTATGAACAATATATAAAGTGAAAGTTGAAATATTTAGTAGTATCTACTTGGATGTTTCTCTTGTTTGTTCCACATTATAATAATTCATGTGTTCCTTTGGGGTATTGACAAATCTAGCATGTTTTTTGTTGGGTTTAATGCACATTAAATCAAAATTTCTCTTTGATCATCTACGAAAGGTTTGTCCCAAATATTTCCTTTTTTTAAAGGGAAAGAAGATAATTTTATGGAGAAAGATGGAAACACCCTCGGCCTTAAATATGACCTGGAATCTATCCTGCATTATGGAAAGTAAGTTTCTCCATCATTACACTTGAATGCTTTGTGTGGTTTCTTTGGTGCACAAGTGTTTTTGCATGATGTTTAGTTTATTATTATTCTGTTTTGTAGCAACTATTTTTCTCGTAATGGAAAACCCACGATTTTGCCCAAAGACAGCTCTGTGAAAATCGGCCAGAGGACTTATCTGAGCGAACTGGATGTGAAAAAACTCAGGAGACTTTATCACTGCGGTATGTCGTAACTTCTGACAAGCAGAGGGGAAGTTATTACGTCACACTTTTGTCCACTTTTGCAAATAGTTACATTAATATTTTTTTCCCATTTATTTCTGCTTCTCAGACTAGTAAGAATAAAAGTAAAAAAACAACATCCTGAGACATCCAGCATCAACGGAAACGGCTTGGATGTGAAAGTTTTGTCAATGACAGTTTTCTGAAATGAAGATGACAAATAAAGGTTGAAACATGTTTGTGGCTCGCTGTGAATTTATTACAATAATACTGCTGTGTTATTCAGAATAAGTTTATTTAGGATCGCTTTCCTTTCTGGTCATCAACTGTTCAGTAGGGGACATTATGCCATTATGGACTTATGCTTGTGTGGTAAATTTGTGTATAATTACTCAAGTTACATATCAAATAAGGAAACCTGTGTTGCCAACAGTGAGTATGATCCTGTTGTACTTTACTCTAAACTTTATTTTAGTTTTATCTGACTATAAAAAACATTGAATACATTGTTCTGTTATATTTGCTGTTTTGCGGTTCTCCTCCGCGCCTGCAGGCGCCAGTAACGCTGATTTAACGCCACATTGTCACCATAGAAGAAAAGCGCAGCGACAATAACAACAACAGCGTCTGATAGTCTTACAGCTTAATGTGAAATAACAACTTTACATTGAATATTACAAGTTTGCTTTCTTCAAACAGCATCAAAACATCAGATCACTCGGATTTAATGGTAAGTGAGGCATTTAATCGCTCTCGTTATATTGGTTATAAGTTTTATGGATGGGAAGCAAGCTGTTGTTTACATGTTATTTTTCGGAAAATAATCGCCATGTTCGCGTGTCATCTTACGAGTGTTAAACTTCTGTCTCTTTGCTATCAGGTTGATCTGAAAAATACCTGATAAATCAGTATAACGTCTGAAGATTTCACACGAACAGCACAAACTGTTTGGACATCATGGCCCAGCAGAGAGGAGTCAACAGCCTGCAATTCAACCAGGACCAGAGTGCGTTTAAAACACCTTCCCAAAATAACACAGTCTGAAATATGACAACTGATATGTATATCAATAACAGATTTACACACTTCTTTAGATTGACAGGTGTGTTAGTTTTTTGCAGTCGCTGGCCAATTATAATGATACCTTAAGTTACCAATTTATGGATGAAATCTAACAGTCATAAGTCTATCAATATTAATAAAATACTTCTTACTGTTTACAAGACTCTGGTAATACATTTCACTGTTCTCTGTTTCTTAGGCTGTTTTTGCTGTGCGATGGAGACAGGTGTTCGCATTTACAATGTAGAGCCATTAATGGAAAAAGGGCATTTAGGTAAGAGAAGCCTGCAGTCATGTTAAGACACTTTATTGGACTGTTGTTATTAAATGTTTTGTGATGTCACTGGTTACAGATCATGAGCAGGTGGGCAGTATTGCCTTGTGTTCGATGCTTCACCGGTCAAATCTGTTGGCTGTTGTGGGAGGCGGAGTCAACCCTAAATTCTCTGAAATCTCAGGTACGCTGGAACAGCACAAAAATGATCAACTAAACTCACTGAATAACTGAAAAAAATGTAGATTTTCTATCTGTGAGCAGAGCAGTTAAAGTGAAAAATCTATTTTATTTTAGCTGTTGTTTCATTCTGTTCGCTGTTGTTTGTAAACCTTGTTTCATTCTGTCTTTCAGTGCTAATATGGGATGATGCTAGAGAAGTGCGAGACCCCAAGGACAAACTTGTGCTGGAGTTTACGTTCACCAAGCCGGTGCTTGCTGTGCGCATGAGACATGACAAGTGAGACGTATGATCGTCTGCAAAATGATTTAAATGTGCTGTTTGTATTAATAACGTTTCTCTCCTATCCGTATGTGTGAAGAATCATCATCGTCTTGAAAAACAGGATCTACGTTTACAGTTTTCCAGACAATCCTGTAAAACTCTTTGAGTTTGACACTCGGGATAATCCTAAAGGTATGATTGATGATGATTGGACGGCTGTAATCAGAACATGTGAGCTGAAGATTACTTTAGTATCTGAGGGTCACTGCATTTATGTTCCTGTAGGTTTGTGTGACTTGTGCCCTAGTCTGGAGAAACAATTGCTGGTTTTCCCAGGACATAAATGTGGAAGTCTTCAGTTAGTGGTGAGATCTTACTGGGATTGTAGGATAAATTGTTAAACTTACTGTCATTTATTTACATACAGTGTGATTTTGATGTTTATATTAGTTATAGGCTCTGGAATATGGTCTATAGATGCAACAATATCTGTGTTTTTCTGACAGGATCTTTCCAACACTAAACCTGGAACCTCTTCGGCTCCGTTCACCATCAACGCCCATCAGGGTGAAATTGCCTGCCTGGCACTGAATCAGCCCGGCAGCGTCGTGGCGTCCGCCTCCCGGAAGGGCACGTTAATCCGTCTGTTTGACACCACGACCCGAGATAAACTAGTGGAACTCCGCAGAGGAACCGACCCTGCCACATTATACTGGTATTGACCCATTTCTATAGTACACACACAGTGTGTGAGGCAGCATTTGATAACATGATGGATGCTGATTGATTGATAGATAACTTTAAATCTATTAGTTTGTGTTTGTCTATTAGTATGTGTAATGCAAAATTGAATCTTTTCCAGCATTAATTTCAGCCACGACTCGTCCTTTCTCTGTGCCTCCAGCGATAAGGGAACTGTGCACATATTTGCTTTAAAAGACACCAAGCTGAACCGTCGCTCTGCGTAAGAATTGCCCATAAACCTTCTCAGTTGATCATGTGACTGATAAACTTCTAACTTTATCCTGTGTTGTGTTTGCTATATAACTTGAGTCATTAGGAATTATAACTGAGGTTTTCGTTTGCAGTTTGGCGCGTGTGGGAAAAGTGGGTCCAGTCATAGGACAGTATGTGGACAGTCAATGGTCTCTGGCTAACTTTACCGTACCGGCTGAATGCGCTTGTATCTGTGCCTTCGGGAAAAACACATCCAAAAACGTCAACTCAGTTATTGGTATTGTACTTTCATATATGAACCTTGTGTGGGTCTTTGTGTTTCTGTCATCTTAAGATTTAGCTTGTAGCAACAATAATTGTGATGTTTCTTGTGTCTCTGAAGCCATATGTGTTGACGGCACGTTCCACAAGTACGTCTTCACCCCTGATGGAAACTGCAACCGTGAGGCTTTCGATGTTTATCTGGACATTTGCGACGATGACGACTTCTAAAACCGAAGAACTTTGATCTGTAACAGAAGTTATTGATAACATGTAAATGACACGCGCTGTCACGTTTTTGTTGCTTATTTGTGTGACTCTGTTACTGGCCTGTATAATCAAATGTACATAAGCTGTCTGTGTAAAGTGAAAATGCCTTATAAATTGTATCTTATCGACCTTTATGCGCAAGTCTAAAATCTGTGATTATTTGCTTGCCTTTCAGATCTCCTGACCTTTGAACATCTTTAAAGAGCCTTTAACAGATAATGTGATGTTTTGCTAGATAATATTGTGATAACTCTCACAATTTAAGGAACTTCTTTAATGACGTTTGATCGCCTCAAACTTACAGACTGTATTGATACAAACATTTAAAGAAGTGGAGTTTGCCTTTGACCTTCTTGTATAGTTTAGGTGTTAAACTATTTAGTCTAGATTCATCATAAACCAGACATAGTATAACAAGTAATGAAAATATGACTGTAGTGATCATTATTGTAGTGAACCCAACTCTTGATTGTAGTACACGGTAGTTTCTTTAAGGAAACGTGTTGTTTGCACATACAAACAAAATGCAGGAAGCTTGGAAACAGACGTGCTTGTGTTGTAGGACGTCAGATTCACGCATCGCTCCAGAAACATGAGCGTTGGGTCGGTGGAGGGAGGGAGTGTTTCTGCTACTGCACACGGATGTTCACACCGACTCTTCGTGACAGCGATCGGACACACAACACACGACCTGCAGGCTCCTGAGGCTCGGTGACACCGCGTTGTGTTGTTTTTGTTGTGTGACAGCGGCGGTTTTGAGCGTCGGTCTCTCCGCAGTGAGTTTTCGTCATGCTAACGCGCTAGCCGCGGGCGCTAGCGCAGCGCGTCTGAAGCGTGTCAGATATTAAACGCATGTTTAACGCAAGTTGTTGCGGTACTCGTGTTGTATTTTGCGATGCGAAACGAGAGATTGTTTGTGTCGCTGTAGCGTGTAAAAACCTGACATCGTGGTTTTGTTTGCGTTAGCCTTGCTTTAGCACGTAACCCAGATGCTAAACTGAGTATTTACACGTAATACGTTACAAGCTTATTAATCGTTTTATTGAAATATTAACGCTTTCATTAACATTAAGTCGTTGTTGTCGTTTTGGTTGTGAACTTCGTTTTAAGCGCATTTGCAACCAGTTAGCAAACATCAAAACTACTGTTGACATTTAAAGCCGCACGAGACTTAAATAATAATTGATGTGACCTTATATATTATATAAGCACTTAATAATAATGATAATGCATGTAAATAATGTGATATGTATTGAATGACACGCCTTATATTTCATACTGTTGGCCCTTCTGCGCATGCCTGCGATCACGCAACCTTCCCGTTTCAACAGCCATTGCGTGCCATTGTGAGGAGGCTTTACAGTGCAATAAAGTCACATGCAATGTCCATTTCCAGTTTTCTTGTGTTTCTCAGGCTCAGTTTAGCTCAGCATGGCGTCTCGTAAAAAGGTCCTATTGAAGGTCATCATCCTTGGAGATTCTGGGTGAGTTAAATAAGTAATACTAGTTTATTGTTTGTGTGCATCTCATTTTTACTGACCTGCCTACCTAGGCATCATGTTAAGACGGTGTATTTGTGTCCCACAGGGTTGGCAAGACTTCGCTGATGAACCAGTATGTTAATAAGAAGTTCAGCAATCAGTATAAAGCCACGATCGGCGCTGACTTTCTTACCAAGGAAGTTATGGTGGATGACAGGCTGGTGACAATGCAGGTACATTATACAACACTTTTAGGTTTGGTTAGTTAGCAGTTACTGGTTAGGATAAGATACACTTGCTTTCAGGTTTGTGTTGAGCTGGGCATTTTGCGCTCAGTAGTCAATGCGCTGGTGCAGGTCAGACTCCAT
>JBAJNP010012212.1:0-13688 GCA_036877545.1 Yasuhikotakia modesta | reverse complement strand
GAGTGTGTGACGGCTCACAGACTGAAGGGAGTGAATTAAACTATACAAACACAAACACATCCTTTCATCAGACTGTCAGTGTAACTCCTGCATTCATCACTGATGATTAACCAACAACTAATTAATGAAGCTACTAACTTCACTACATTAAGCAGCAGTGTGACAGAAACATCATTGTTTGATGCCAGTAAAACACGGGTGTGATGTAAATAACTTATATTATCTTATACTGTGTGTGTTCATCTCAACACATGCAACACAGACACTGAAGCCCCGCCCACAGGAAGCTGAACCTCAACACAACATGACCTTATATGGTAAAAATTCCCTAAACTGATACAGCTGGATTTTAACAAACAAATATTAATAATTTTATATTACTATTCAATAAAAGTTAACTAGACAAACAGTGGCACAGATGTTAGCTTCAAAATCTGTAGGCGTACCCAGCTAACTGTATTAGGTTGTAAGAACGTTTCCATAACGTAACATCAGTAACAAAATGTTATTGCTTGTTTAACATTTAAACATTTAAACATCACTAACTACTTTTTTAATGTAACCCAGCATATCAAAAACCAGTTTTGGATATAAATATATTGTAAAAACAAGTTTAATAAAAGTTACTGCAACAACTTATAAAGAACTAAAGATGAAACACTGTTTGTGGGTCACACGTGTGACCCGTTTGCGCCCCCTAGTGATGGTGATGTTAAAGTGTAAACGGGACCATTACATTCACATGCATGGAAATTAACACTTAACACACAAGTCACTGTAAGTGTTGTTACACACAACACACAAATAATCCAACTTGCCCAGCAGGGGGAGCCATTACTCCAACAAACAATGACAGCAAAGGGGCAAATATTGAGGAACTTAAAGTGGTAAAACGTTCACAAACTTTGTTCTGGTTCACAAACACTTATTGGTGTAACGTGGTAAAAAATAATAAACAATAATTACAAACATGTCTTATACGTTTAACATAGTTACTTTATTATTGATACTAATATTATTATCCACAGCTTTAACAGAAATGAAGAATGACACTGAAAGCTGATATAACATTAAAGATTATAAATGGACTTTATAAAACTTTACTGTAAAGTTTTATAAAGTAAAGTTTTACAGAGTGGGGGATCCTGCCCTGTGATTGGTCGATACACGCCGTGATCTGGACCAATAGAGATGGAGAGATTTGCATGCGCTCCGCCGTGGGAATAAAAGCGCGTGTCGCGCGTCCAGATGTAAAGTTACAGAAACTATAGCGGCTATTAAAGCTGCTGTAAAAACAGCATCACAGCCGCTTATCTTTCAGTCCGATGCACGCAAAACTGCCCTCTGTTACTGTTAACATGGGCAAAATAAGCAGCTTTTGTTTTATAACGTGGATTTATTTTGGGCACGTTTCACCGGCTTTGGCGACTACAGCTGAACCCACGGGTGAATCCTTCACCTTCAGTGAGTATATCTGTATACATAATAATAAATGTTATATATATAATAAACAATCAATGCCTTCAGTGAGTATATCTGTATACATAATAATAAATATTATATATATATAATAAACAATCAATGCCTTCAGTGAGTATATCTGTATACATAATAATAAATATTATATATATAATAAACAATCAATGCCTTCAGTGAGTATATCTGTATACATAATAATAAATGTTATATATATAATATTAACAATCAATGCCTTCAGTGAGTATATCTGTAAACATAACATCATTTATATTAACAATCAATGCAACATGTTCTTCAACATGCATGACCTTAAAATGAAATGCATGTATTATTTGTATGTCTTTTGTGTGAGAATGTTTTATCTGTCAACATAGTCTGCAAAACCTTTTATTTAACACTATGAATTCAACAATATGAAGTTCTTTTCTGTCAAAAGAAGGTCAAAATGTTTTTATTTAAATGCAAATGCATTTGGGAAAATGTAACAATATTGTGTCTTATTGTTTTGACTTTTGTTTGAATGTTAAATGTGAAGCATCATAACATGAAAGCTAAGCGTTTAAAAACATCAATAACTGACCTGCTTTTAACCAGGTAACATCACAGATAATTCTACAGAATGGATGATGGACTTCGGCGATATAGAGTCCAGGTTTTCTTTCAGAACCAGCGAGGAACCTGAAGATGATCTGTGTTATATTGTTCCCGGTCAACCTCAGACCATCCATGAGTGTCACTTTAATGCAGAAAATCACACCTTCATAGTCATCCACGGCTGGACGGTACGTGCTTCTGAAACGACAGCAAACACAGACTTAACCGGCTTGGTTGTTAGTTAAGCTAAACTCTTGATCAGTATATAAAGTCATAAGAGAGTGTTGCTGTCTCAGGTCACAGGTATGTTTGAAAGCTGGGTTTCCAAGCTGGTAACCGCCCTGTACGAGCGAGAACCAGCGGCCAACGTCATCGTGGTGGACTGGCTGTCCCGCGCGCAGCAACACTACCCAACCTCAGCTGCCTACACCAAACTAGTGGGCAGAGATGTGGCCAAGTTTGTGAACTGGTTACAGGTTAGTTAAACGCTCTGAGATTACTTGCAGAAAATGTTTCTCCAAACACAGACAGTTAAAAATCTTCTAGAAGCTGAGCTAAACGGTACTTTGCACATCTTGTCTTTGAAACCAGGCTGAGATTGACTATCCCTGGGAGAAGTTGCATCTTCTGGGCTACAGTCTCGGCGCTCATGTAGCAGGAATCGCTGGTTTTCTGACCAAATATAAGGTTAACAGAATCACAGGTGTGTGTTTTTAGCTTATTTATTGGTCATCTTACTTCTGAACACATCGTTATCTTTGACAGCTCTGTTATAAAGCCTGTTATCTCACCAGGTTTGGATCCAGCCGGGCCGAGCTTTGAGTACGCAGATGCCCAGAGCACTCTGTCCCCCGACGACGCTCGTTTTGTGGATGTTCTCCACACCAACACTCGCGGTTCTCCAGATCGTAGCATCGGGATTCAGAGACCCGTGGGACACGTAGATGTTTATCCCAACGGCGGGACCTTCCAACCGGGCTGTGACCTTCAGAACACTATGATGATGGTGGCCACAACTGGATTAAGAAGTGAGTTAGCGTGCAAAGATACAAAACTTATCTTACTGAATATGACAGCATTACCTTCAGTGTTGTATCTTGGTTCTCCTCAGACATGGATCAGATCGTGAAATGTTCTCACGAACGCTCGATTCATCTGTTCATCGATTCACTTGTAAATTTGGAGCAGGAAAGCCTGGCGTATCGCTGCAGCTCCAGGGACAGTTTTAACAAGGGCATCTGTCTCAGCTGTCGCAAGAACCGATGCAACAAGGTGGGCTATGGCGTCAACAGGGTCCGCACTCGCAGGAGCAGCAAAATGTTCATGAAAACCAGAGACATGATGCCGTTTAAAGGTGAGTGTGGAGATATGATGGTGACTATATGTTCTGAAACATGTTTCCATGAGTTTTCATACATCCTTTGCAAATAAAACCATCTCCCACAGTCTTTCATTACCAAGTGAAGATTCACTTCTTTGGCAAGTCAAAATTAAGCTACACTGACCAGCCGGTGAAGATTTCATTGTACGGAACCAACGGCGAGAAAGAAAACATGCCCTTCATCATGTAAGTTTGCCAAACCACCAGAACTTCACACAGAGATCTAAATAAACCACCAAAGACCTGAAAAGACCTCTTAAGCATTAGCAGCTAATCAGAAGATCAGAGGAACCTACAAGCTTCTGAAGAGCATCAGTCTGACACCAGACTTTGGTTCTGAGGATGACGTTAATTATGTTTTGGTCCCACAGGCCAGATCTGAGCTCAAACAGCACCGTGTCTTTCCTGTTGACCACAGATGTGGATGTTGGAGATCTGCTGATGGTGAAGATCTTCTGGGAGAAGGACACACTGATCAGCTGGCCGTGGTGGAACTCCGACACCCTCCACATCCGCAGAGTGCGCGTCAAATCAGGAGAGATGCAGTCTAAGTAAGCAGAACGACACATTTAAGGTTAAATAAACATGAATTTGAAATGAAATTCAAACTTAAAATATTTGAAATACTTGATTTAAATCGGAGTAAAGCTGAGTAAACGTGTAGCCCCGCCCTAAACTCACATCATTGGTTGATCTAATATTATGTCACCTCAAAACAATGTGATGCAATATGATGTTAGTGGCACAAAACTTTAAATGTAAGATTAAATGCAAATGATATTAAGGCCAAAAACAAAACTCATATTAAAAGGAAGGGCTTGTTGTCATGCAGAATCATCTTCATCGCTAAGGAAGGGGAATTTTCGTACCTCACACGCGGAGGAGAAGCTGCCGTGTTCGTGAAAGACAAAGAAGCTCAATCCAGCCGCAACAATCAGAGGTGAGGTCATGTGATCCGTGTCCCAGCCGTTTGACCCGCTGCGGAGGTTTTATCTGATCTAACCTTCTGTTCACTGACAGGTTGCACAAGCGCAAGATGTATGGAAGTTCTTTCAAACAGAACACCGAGTAGAAACGGCCTTCAGATCCAACCGCAGAACCTGCAGAGAACCGGCACGCTGGACACATCTCCTGTATCTTCTGACCCGAGAACAACCTTCACCAACACCCTCAAACACAAGAAAACATTAATGAAACACTTTAAAAAGTCACTTTGGAAACCACTGGGTATTTTGTGGAAGTCTTTCTCTAGCCAACAAACTAAATTGGACAGATTTGCCCTAAAGAATAAAAATAGATTTTCTAAAAGGCATGACAGGGTTGTACTGCCCCACATGACAGCCTCAGATATACATTAACCACAAAACTGCTCATTCTCATATTTATTGTGTGTATATATTTGTATATTAAGCACATGTTTGTATTCCATGTTTCTAAAAACTCTCTCTAGCTTCTCTATATTTTTATAAGCAAATGATTGTTTTGACAGATTAACTTGATCAGTATTTTGGTTAATAATTGTGATCTTCAGTGATTATAATGTTAATTTAATAAACATCATGTTATATTACGTCACAGACTTTTTAATACATCATTTCAACATTTAGACTTAAATAATTTACAATTGCTAAATGTTCAACACTTTTGAAACTTACACTATTTCTGTATCTCATGTTAAGCTTTGAAAGACACAGTAACATCCACCGGCCCCTGTAATCATATTAATAAAATTATATACAATTAATATGAAGCAACACAACATCATTAAATGCATTTGCCACAAACAAATCCTATAAACAAAACAGTTACAGCTAAAACAGCAGGAGAGGTTTCAGTGAATTATAATAGTAACATGTTTCTAAATATGTTTGCCATTATTAAAACATAACAGCTTATGAGATTTACAGTCACTGTAAATAAATAATGATCTGGAAAGTAACTTAAACTGTGTTTCTAATGAGTTATTTTGTCCATATGCATGTAATAAAACCGTCAACACAGTAAAGCACAAGCCGTACTTCCAGAAAGTCTGTTTCTCTGAATTTACAGGAGACTGTGTTTCTCAGAATGCTGCCTAACAACATTTAATATTATAACATACCTATAATATTATATATGCTGGTATTTCAGGTCAGTAAAATTAAATAATGTCAGTTGATCTGTTGGCAGAGACACAGAAAAACATTAGTGGAGTGAAAATGTAAAACAATAATAATTTAGCAGCTGTGAGGAGGAAAAAAAACAGTGTGTAACTATTTTCAGCAGGAATACACAGAAAAGAGGAACGACAGAATAAAAGTACAGTAACTTCAGACACAGGATGGAGGGCCGGCCCTAAACCCAGCTGATAAACTCATCATAAACAACAACACTGTTACGCTAACACCTGCCTTTATATTACACAACCCACAAACTCCCAGATAGAGAACATGCTGTAAACCAGAAACGTTCTCACAATGTTGCCGCTTTCTTCACGTTGTTGAAAGTGTCCTTGCAATAGCAGTAACGTTAATTCAATGTTAAAAATTGGAAATTTCTTACAACCTAAAACTGATAACAGGTCTGGAGGTAAATGTGATCATCACCAGGTTGAATGAACGTTTCTTTAACGTTTAGAGAACGCAGTGGTCTGCAGCAGACGTTTGGTGCCGAGACGCAGATGTTTTGCGTGAGAAGGCGTCGGTGGATCCTGAGGAACATTCACATCTGCTCATTTACTTCTGCCAACTAAACGACTGCAAAAACGTTACATAAATAACGGCTTAAAATACATGGTAGCATGTTATCTGATGAGAACAGGCCGCAGTGACCCTGAGTCCGGCCTCTGAAACAATGGCCAGATTGTTTTTAACATGCCATTCACATGCGGTCAAAGAAAACAAACAAGCGCCATTAGCAATCCTCAATGCATCTATTTATAAAGCCACTGAATGAACTGGGCCGTCTCTCAGAAGATCTGAACATCTGATTTCAGAATTATTGTCCAGGGTAATTTCTTAATGACTGATTGTGACGTGTGAGGAAGCGAGGGAACGAGGTACGGAAGGTGATGTAACGTGTTATTACCTCATTACCTCATTTTAATGAGGACCCACAGATCCAACATGGCCGCCGCGTTGAGCGCGTTATCTGAAATAAACGTACATGAAGGGTTACAACAGAGATCTCTTCAGCACTGATATAAACAACTATACAAATATTGTAACATGAAAATGAGAGCGTTACAGAAATGTTCCTGTTACGTTCTGTCAAACAGTTTACAGAAACAAACAATTTCTGCGTAAAAACTGATTGCCAAATAGATTTAAGTGCAAAAAATGATGCAAGAAATGTTTTAACTTTTTACAGAGAAATGTAACCTCCTTGTTTCATGTGTGGGACACATTTGTTTTTAAACTAAATGACAAACGTAACACACACAGAACGGATGAGTTCATTCTTTCATTCACACAGTGTCTTTGTGACCTCTGTTCAAAACCTCACGGTAACAGAAAATATCACAGTACAGCCAAAGGATATCATGCCACACAGACTGTAAGACATTACTGTAAATATACTGTAGAGAAACAATCACGTTTATAAATAGTGTCTGTTCGGTCCAAGCAAAATCAAATAAAACTGTGACAATGCTACAGACTTCTTGTTTTTTCAACTTTTTAACCACCTGTTAAACAGATACAACTTTTCACAATCGAATCGAACAATCAGCTGCATCTCCACTTTTTGTCCTATATTTCCTGTTTCCCACAATCCCTTCCTGTGTCCTACATTGTTTGTCCTACATGTTGAGTTTTACTGCGGATTCTGTACGTTTACATGCATTTATGTTCTCAGCAGATGTTTCCGTCCGAAGCTGCTCACAGGAGCATGTGTGGACGTTTCATGGAAATCAACGGGTGTGAAGATGAAAGCAATGAAACTTTCATTTCTTGGAAATTTGGAAACGTTCTCAGATGTGTCGGCAGCTCAACATACAACGTTCCACTGGATGTTGTGATGAAACCTTTAAAGAACCAAACCTTCACAACAACCCTTAGTTTCACCTTTAAGGACAGAGCAGAAGATGAAGATCTCAGATCATGTTCAAACATCTCAAGACAAGCAGTTTTTGGAGCTGCGTCTGACTGAATTGGCTGTTGCTCTTTTTAAAACCCCATTGGACTCATTTTGTTGGCTTGCTGTGATAAAAATTGAACTGAAATTAGACAAAAAAATGATACCTAACGTTTTTGTTCCAGCCTTTGTAAAAACCTGTGAACTAACAGAGACACCTAGAGGCTAAACGATGCTAATGTTACTAAACCAAGCAAGAAAAGAGAAGCGATTTACATAGAGAAAACTACACAAGGATTTTATTGAAACATCATTAATAAATGAACAACATCATGGTTTTAACAAGATTGGTGTTAGCAGAGCATTCCTGAGAATCAACCGAGTGCAACAGCGAACAGAAAAACTAAAATCTAGAGTCTTTAGTGGAGTTAAGTGGAAAAGAAAAATAAAACTTTACACAATGCAGCTTGTTTTTAGTTTGTCTTTACACTATGAAAAAAAGACCTTAAAAATACAATTACAAAACTCCACCAGCAATGTACAAACTGCAGCGTTTGCAAATGCACAAACGACAGAAGGGGAGGGGTTTAAATTAATAGCGCCGACCGAAGACTCCGCCCCCTTGCATCCCACCACCCTGCATCATCTGGTTTGGTCGATTTAACGCTGTGGAGAGCGACTGCGACGGCCCTGCCGGCATGTATCCACCACGACTGAAAACACATAGATGTTACACTATTACAAACATTCATTCTCTCGTGAGATGCGCTCAGAAGCGCAACATCCAAAAACAACTGAACAGTGACTCAATACCTGGCCATTCCTCCCCGTGTCATGTGACCCTGTCCTGGGACGCCACGGTCTCCACCTAAAACACAACCGTCAGTCAGTCAGTCGAAGGAGGAGAATAATAACATCTTTAGTTTACATTAACAGCTGATGAACAAACCTTGCCAGCTCCTGTCTCCGTCCATTTTACGGCCAGGGTCCCAGTCTCTGTTATCCCGACTGTAAACGAGTGAACAACACTTTTACAACAGAACCACAGGTGTGTTCAGACAGGTCTCATCAGAAGAGATACACTTACCCGCCAGGCATCAGCCTCGAGGGGTTTATCCCGCGCTTGTCGAAACCACCAGCCCAGTCTCTGCCGTGTCTGTCACGATCCGAAAAGTGCTGCGGATCCAGAGCGAGATCAGATGCAGTTCCATACCAGAACCAAAAATAACAGATCTGAGCAGAACCATTCTTACCTGGTTGTCTCGCTCTCCAGAAACTCCGGCCCTGTCTCTCCTGTTCATCAGAGAATGTGTGTGAACTTATAGAGTTTGTGCATGTATTCACACACACACACACACACACACACACACACACACACACACACACACGTGAGTGTTACCTGTCCATCATGTCGTCCTGATAGCGGCTGCGGTCTCTGTGGTCAAAGTCCTGATAGCGCTCCTGCCGTCTGAAATCTGAGCTCCCGTACCGATCGTCCAGCGCCATCCTCTTCATCTGCCAGTCATCCTTCCTATACGTAAAAATAACAAATGAACAGTTAATATGGTGTATAATCAAAAATTACACGTTTCCCTATGGAAAAACTAGGACTGTATGATATTGAAGCAAAATGTTATAACATGCTAAACAATGCAATGTAGAGTATGTATATTGTATGTATGCATATACAATGCAATGTACAATATAATGATGCTTTGAATCTGTAAAATCTATTTAACTTGTGTTCAAATATTTAAAAATTGAAAACATGTTTCACACTCTTTCTGGGAAATGAATGCATTACTGCAGCTGCATTTATAGCAAACCACTGCGACGATCATCTTAGCATGTAATTTCAGGACATGTTCTGCAGCTCAATAAAGGAGGAGAAACCCCACGCACCTGCCGTCCATATCATAAGGTCTCTTGAGGGAACGCCGGTCTTGTTCGAAACGCAGCTGTTCTTGCTGTCGTCGCAGCTCCTCCCTCTCGCGGTGAATGCGCTCCTGTTCCCGCCGCCGCTCAAACTCCAAGCGCAGACGCTCGCGCTCCAGAAACTCGCGTTCCATGCGGTCGGCATCCAGACGCCGTTTCTCCGCCTCCAGCCATCTGCGTTTCCTCATCAGCCGTTCCCTCTCCTCTCGTTCCCGGAAGAGACGGATGCGCTCACGCTCCGAACGGCTGTCGCGATCGCTGCAACGTTGCAATAACAGTTCGAGATATCAGCAACTTTTTCAGTCATCAAAGCATGTTGCAACAAACGTACCATTAAACTATTACTTCAACAGAGAAAGCTGTTAGCGTTAAATGTTTGCTTTGCTAACAATCAACAGCCAGGATGAAAAATTACCCAGGGTGTCTGCGTCTCTCCACCTCTCTCGTCTCTCTCTCCCTCTGTTTCTGACGCTCTTTCTCTCTCTGCTCTTTGATCTGGTCGAAGGACAGAATATCTTTTCTCTCTTTGGAGGAGTTGCGGTCGCGACTCTCGGTGCTCTGAAGACAAAACAGCGTGTCAGTTTAGCAGCGCTCAAAATCACTAAACAATAATAAAAACGTACCCGTTCTTTGCTTTTGGTCTTCACACTAATGACCGGTTCTCCTTTGGACTGGTCCATGACCACCGTTCTCTCACCACCAGGTTCTGCAGGAACGTAAAACCACACAGACTTCAGAACCGTTTTAATTTAACAACATAAACGGCTCCATTTAATACTGACTGAAAGAACAGAAGTCAATACAAGATTTATTACCTTTGACATCAGAGGCTTCTGAACTCTCCTCCTTGTTTTCAGACCTGTAAGACAAAAGAATATATGAGAGCGCTAATCTCACACGACATGCAGAAATCTGAGGGAAAACTGTGACTGACGGCTCAGTTGTGGAGTCTGTGGAAGGTTTTCCGTCACTGACGGTCTTCACGTCATTTTTATCGGCCGGTTTCTTTCCTGCCGGATCATTTTTGGCCTTAAAGGAGAAATAAATCTGTCAGGTTTGATCGTACAGCACTGGTATAAACTCAGACGTTTGCACACTTGACTGCACACCAACAGGAACACAGCATCTGAATGAACAAACTGTATTTACAAAACCGGATTGTTTCCTTCTGTAATTCCGATTGGTCACAATATTGCTAAAGTTTTTCAGCTAATACTAGCACTCAGTACACTTGTACTGTGATGCATCACAACTCTAGCATGTTAAAACAGACATACTCGCTCAACAGAAATCATGCGGCCGTGCAGTTCGGTTCTGTGCAGATGCTCGATACACTTCGTGGCTTCTTCAGCAGAACACATTGTCACAAAACCATAGCAACGGGCTCCCGGGCTGCGGGCGTTTGTTACCACTTTAGCGCCAACAACCTGCAAAAATATAAACACAAATTGGCAACGTTCTGCAAGATCTCAAATTGCAGCACGTGTTTTAGCAAACAGACCTTTCCGTGTTTGCTGAACAGGTTCTTTAGATCCGTCGCTCTGGTGGTTGAAGAAAGTCCACTGACCCAAAGGTTCCGTCCGCTAGCGGCGTCGCTACCTGCAACAAAAATCACACGGTCACTCCGGAGCTCTTTAACAGATGAAAAAGTAACAATCTTAACAACCGACCAACCTTTATCCTCTTTAGACTCCTCTTTAGATTTGTCTTCACCACTACAAGAAAGAAAAATAAATATTATAAGTTAAATGTGTTGAACGAAATCGCCAGCATTAACAAATACCCACCTAGCCGGACACACAACCTCAGGCAGTGAACACAGACTTGATTTGATACTACGACTTCAACGCTCAAGCTTAGATGACAAACCAAATTTCTGCTACTTTCTTACTTTTTTGAAAAATGGGGAGATAAAATGACACAACGGTACAAGCACAGAAAGCGCAGTGGATTACACCTCCCAAGAGCACCCAAACTTGTTAACACAGAGCCAATGAGACAGAGAAAGCCATTGTTGTAGTACAGAAAGCGACAAACCTCATTTTCTGATCATCACCCTGAACAGAGGACTCTTTGACTTCCGCCGCTTCAGTCTTCACGCGTTCCTCCGCTTCTTCTTTTGACGCCCTTTCAGAATCAACTGCGCTTTCGTTATCGCGCAAACCCGCTTCGCTAACATTAGCGACCTGAGCGGGAGAGTTCTCAGAGTCCACCAAACTGTCCTTAACGTTTTCTCCATCTTTGCTTGAGGATTCGACTTCGCTTCGTTTGGACGGGTCAACGTCCGCTTCGCCGTCGGCAGGCCCCGCCTCCAAACTGCCGGCCCCCATGGCGCTAGCAAGCGCGGGGTCTTCCTCTTTGTGAATATGGCAAACTGAAGATTTCTGGCTTTCAGTCGTCTCTTCACTGGAGTCTTCTCGTACCGGCTGTGATTTACAAGACCCAGCTACCGTTTCACTGTCTACGGATGTAACAGGAATAGAATGGCACAGAGTTTAATCACTTCTGAGACATGGCATTGGTTAGCGTGGAACTTGGCAAGGATGCACTAGGAGGTGAGCCTCTGCTTCTCACGCACGAGGCTAGCTAGCCTAACAAGAGACTGGAAAAACCAAAGTGAGAACAAACAACACCTGGCCCAAATCCACCAGATCTGAGACGCATCCATCGCTGGTTTAACACTGGCAGAGTCCTTGATAATGAAAGCCGTTCGTTGTGGCTTAACTGGAAATGATCTCTTTAGCAAATGGTCCATTAGCAAAACCTCCAATTTACAAACTTTGAGTCCTACAGTGACCGGCTTCAGTGAGGTCCTTGTCTTCTAGTCTTCTGCGATGTCTTCTTTCTTTAAAAACAATAAACTGCACCTGCAACAACCGTTTAACCAACCTGACAGTCTGACTGAATCAGATCACTGGCTCCCTGCACATCCTGAGAGACATCATCATAGTTTAAATCATAAACACAGAAACTTTATTCTCATCGATGCAGGAAGCCAGTGATTCACTTTGGGTTTCCAGTCTCGGTCACCTGACAGATTAACTGAGCTCAAAGCCTCACTCTCATTTAAACTGTGTTTCCACAAATATCTACACAGTACCTTCATTTCTCATCCAGCTGCTTTCATCTTCTTCAGAGTCCTCCTGCGAAAGACAAAACAGAACAAACACACTTTAAAACAACATTATTCCAACATTTTTTTACCTGCAAAGACAACATAAATGCCACTGTAGCTGTTTAGTTCTCCAAAAAGTGTAAACAGTGTTTTAAAATAACAAAACAGTTCAACTCAAAAAGACCTCACAGGAAACATTTATTTGTTCTAGATTACCTGATATTGTTCTTCTGGGTTCTCCTCTATGTCTGCCTCATCATCCTCCAGTTCCTGAAACCATAGGAGAACGTCTTCAAATGCACAATACAACTGCAGCATCGCAGGCTAATAATAAAGAACAATTCTCACCTCGTCCAGGTCAGTTCTGCTCAGTGCCTCAAAATCCTCAAATTCCTGGTTGGTTGTGAAATCTTCAGTGTCGTCTTCGTTCGGCCCGGCATCTAAAACTTCTTCATCATACTCATCCACATCTGCACACCCGTTTCCCATATCTGCCTCGTCCAGAACATTCATATCCATGATGTCCATCTCATGGATGTTTTCAGAGATACCTTCTGCATCATCCTGAGGAACGCCAATGAAACATCTAAGACCTCCAAAACCAAAACCGTTGTATGTATTTTTGCGTGAGTTGAGATCCTTACGTTGGAGATCTGGCCATCGACAGAGTCTTCCTCAAGCGTGCAGTCTTCAATCTCCTCATTGTCCTGCTTTTTTCCTGGAGATATTAGAAATTAACAGTTTTCAAACCATATCATGGAAGGAAACCTTTGAAATGGTACCGGTTCTTCATGAATGCCCCTTACTTTACCTTTGGGGGTCCGGCGAGGGATTTTCTTGGGTGTTATTTCCAGATGAACAATAATTTCATCTGGATTTCCACCTTCCTCTTCGATTGCCTGAAGGGTTATGAAACGACAAACACAACTGAGCTATTGTGAAACAGTGTCACAACAACACACACACACACACACAAAACTAAACATAAACTAATGTCACAGATTTGCTCACACGTTTCAATCATCCATCTCAATCAAGATTTCAGACATGCACAAAACACAGACATACAGCTAAACATTAACACACACACACTCACTCTCACACACACACACTCACACATACAGACACAAA
>JBAJNP010012211.1:253-13689 GCA_036877545.1 Yasuhikotakia modesta | reverse complement strand
TTGGCCTACCTGAAGAACATCACAGGACCCCTGCTGGACCCTCTTCAGTTTGCGTACAGAGCAAACAGGTCTGTGGACGATGCAGTCAACATGGGACTGCATTATAATCTGCTTGATAGACCTGGGTCTTACGCAAGTATCTTATTTGTGGACTTCAGCTCGGCCTTCAATACCATCATGCCTGATCTTCTCACAGCCAAACTGACCCAGCTGTCTATGCCCACCCCAGTCTGTCAGTGGATCACCAGCTTCCTAACAGGCAGGCAACAGCAAGTGAAGCTGGGAAAACTCACATCCAGGTCCCTCACTACCAACACTGGCACTCCTCAGGGGTGTGTTCTCTCCCCACTGCTCTACTCCCTGTATACAATTGACTGCACTGCAAAAGACCTCTCTGTCAAGTTCCTGAAATTTGCAGATGACACCACAGTTATCTGAGATGACGATGACGAGTCTGCTTATAGACTGGAGGTTGAACAGCTGGCCATCTGGTGCAATAACAACAACTTTGTTATTGAGCTGAACACGATCAAAACAGTGGAGATGACAGTGGAGTCATTTAGGTTCCTGGGCATCACCATCTCTCAGAACCTGAAGTGGGACGTTCACATTGACTCCATTGCTAAAAAGGCCCAGCAGAGGCTGTACTTCCTTCGCCAGCTGAGGAAATTCAACCTGCCACAGGAGCTGCTGAAACAGTTCTACTCAGCCATCATCGAATCTGTCCTGTGCTCAGCTATAACTGTCTGGTTTGGTTCAGCTACCAAATCGGACATCAATAGACTACAACGGACAGTCAGGACGGCTGAAAGGATTATTGGTTCCCCCCTGCCCACCCTCCAAGATCTCTACAACTCCAGAGTGAGAAAAGGGGCTAGGAAATTCACTTTGGACTCCACACACCCTGCCCACTCTCTCTTTGAACTGTTGCCCTCTGGTCGACGCTACAGGACACCGACCACCAGAACAGAGAGACACAAGAACAGCTTTTTTCCACAGGCTATATTCAGCCTGAACCAGTAGAACAATAATATTTAAACTTTACAGTTCTGTCTAAACATTACAGTTCTGTTACTTTGGACTATTTATGTATTTTACTTTATTGTTCTTCTGTTTTAATATTATTGTTATATTATGTCCATGTCCACTTTTTTGCACTGAGAGCTCCTGTTGCCAAGACAAATTCCTTGTGTGTGTGTCAACACACTTGGCAATAAAGCTCTTTCTGATTCTGATTTGCTTGACCCAAGCTACGACCTGACTTGAATTGCTTCACATAAAGCAGTGACAACTTGACTTGCTTGGTTCTTTCAAAAATTCACTTGGACTTGCTTGAGACTTGACAGTTAAGACTTGAGACTTACTTTTGTAACGACACACCATGCCACACCTGTAACGTGTATTGGTTTCGTGCTTGTTGGCTTCCAAAGCAAGGAGGAAACAAACAAGGAGTTTTTATTTAACAAGGTTTTATTTAAACATCTGAACACTGAACAGGAACTAGGAAAAACGCAAAGATTGGAACACCAAACTTGCACCAAATACAATAAATGTGACTTATAACTTACGTGAAGAACTGACAGGAGAAACTAAACAAGGAACAACTTAAATAGGAGAACAAATGAATGAAAACAGGTGAGAGGAATCAACTACACAAGAACAGGAAAAAACAAATAAGGAAATATACATTGGGAGAAACCAAACTACACAGAACATGGGGTTGAACAGGACAAAACCAAAGACAGTTCATGCTTATTGTTTATTGTACATCATTTCCTGGTTTTACTTACTTCCTGCCCATGGACTATTTAAGCAGCATGCTCGTTTGAGCAGTATTGTCAACTGCCTTACCCAGCATTTTTATGTGAGTACTGTTTTGTGTATGATTCTGCCTGTTTATCTGTCTCACGATTATCTGGATAACCCTTTCAGATTGTTTGCCTGGTTTTTATTATTTGATCCTGTATTTGACCATTGCCTGCTTCATGTTTTTGATTGTTTGCTGCCTGCCCTGACCATTGCCTGTATTAATGCTTTATTTGTTAATAAAACCCCTCAAGTGGATTACACCATTGCTTCTGTGTTGCCAGCCTTACAACTTGTGGCTGAATTTCCGGGTCCCACTACCCGCTGTAAATTTTTATTGGGCATGGCCAGTTACTATCACAGTTTCTGTAAAAAAATTCTACAGTTGTTCATCCCCTCACTTTATTACTCAGCCCATCCAAATCTTTCATGTGGTCTGATGAATGTCAACATGCTTTTAATAGTGTTAAAGCTCTTCTATCTGATGCACCTGTACTCGCTGCACCAGATTGTGCTTTACCTTTGAAACTGGAGGTTGATGCAAGCACTGTCAGAGCAGTCTCTTTAATTATGCATATGCCAAAACCAGAACCTGAATAGAGATGAGCTTTGTCCAACTAAAGTCTAGATTTCAGTGCCTAAAAAGTCTATGGGTGGCTCCAGACAGGGCCTATGATATTTGTGTTGCCTGTGCAGTTCTGCACAACAATTTCCCCCATTAGAAATGGACGCCCTCTGGGAACAAGTTGACCCTGCAGCCCTTATTACACTTACTTTGGTTAAGCATTTTTTAGACACATATTTTGTAACTATTTGTTTGTAGGGGTTTAAAAAAGAAAATGAAAAGATTTATTAAATTCTTCAACAAAAAAGAAAACTATGTGCTTATCTTATTTATAACTTACATCTCTGTAGTTTTATATCTCCAGTTGGACCTTCTTTATCTTTAACTTATGATACTCCATCTTTTGCAGGAGGTGCCTCTTGTATATGGAATGTACATCCTGTAAATAAAGGAGAACAGTCAACAGTTGCATGTTATGGTGTCTGATTATACAAACTAACCCTAACTCACTTCACCTCTGTGGAACGCAGGCAGTGGCACAAAACTTTTCTTTTCTTCTGCAAGGAAGAAATATACTATAGAATTGTGAACAGTATACTTTGCAGTCCATACTCAAGACGTGAATTGGGGATCCCGATCAGAAATGATGTCCTCTGGCACCATAGAAATAAAAATCCTGATTGCAGAGGCTTTCAGATCTGGAAAAACGATATCAGGTTAAGTTTGAGCTTTATTGTCATTCTGCTACATGAGTGGGTATACAGTGGAATGAAATTTCGTGTCTCACAGGACCACGCTGTTACATAGAAGAAAAATAACAATAAATAAACAATAAACAATATACAGCACTAGACATAGAATATACAAAACTAGACATAGAACAATGTTAAACTATACACACTTTTAAGCCTATAACACACTTTTAAGCCTATAACATTGACTAAATACATACATGCAGCCTAGGACATACAATACAAGTACTATTACAAGGGCAGGGCAGACAATTCAAGTACAGATGGATTTGTGCATGGTACAGTGCACAGGAAGTTTGTTTATGAGGTAGTTTGGTAGTTTGTTTATGAGGTAGTGACTTGTGCGTTTAGATAGCATAGTGTCTTTTTTTGTTTTTTCAGAGGGGGTTGAGGTGATTTGAGTTGGGAGCTCTCACGGCATGGGGGAAACAGCTGTTGAGCAGTCTTGCAGACCGGGCCTTGATGCTCCGGTACAGTCTTCCTGATGGCAGGAGCTGTAAGAGGTGATGGGAGGGATGGGTGTGGTCCTTCAAAATACTGGAGGTTTTATGGCAGCATTGTGTGAGGAAAATGTCCAGAATTGAGGGCAGAAGGGCACTGATGATCTTTTCAGATGTGTTCACCGTCCATTGTAGGGTTTTCCGGTCAGCAGCACTGCGGTTCCCATACCAGACAGTGATGCAGCTGGTCAGCACACTGTAGATTGTGCCCCTGTAGACAGTGGTGAGGATGGGTGGAGTGAGACTTGTTCTTTTAAGCCGGCGCAGGAAGTGTAGCCGCTATTGCGCCTTCTTAGTGATGTAGTGTTGGTGGACCAGGTGAGATCCTCTGTTATGTGCACTCTCAGGAATTTGGTGTAACTGAACCTCTCCACGGTCAAGCTGTCAATGGTCAGTGGGGGTGGTTAACAGGGTTCTTTCTGAAGTCCATCACAACCTCTTTTTTTGCACTATTGATTGTTTGCACTACACCATTTGACAAGTTGTGCCACTTCCTCTCTGCAGGATGTTTTATCGTTGTTGCTGATGAGGCCTACCACAGTTGTGTCATCAGCAGACTTGATGACATGATTGGAGCTGTACTTGGCAGTGCAGTCGTGGGTCAGCAGGGTGAAGAGCAGCGGGCTGAGCACACAGCCCTCTGGGGCACCTGTGCTCAGTGTTGTGGTGCTGGAGGTGTTGCTGCCAACACGGACTGACTGAGGTCTTCCTGTTAGAAAATCCAATTACAGTTTACAAGTTGTTGTGGTATTATTTTGTTAAACACTGAGCTGAAGTCAATTAAAAGCATTCTGACATATGAGTCCTCGTTTTCTAGGTGGGAAAGGGCCAGGTGTAGGAGATCGTCTGCATCGTGTGTAGAGTGGTTTGGACGGTATGCAAACTGGAGTGGATCTAGTGTGTTGGGGAGGCTGGTTTTGATGTTGCACATGACCAACCTCAAAGCACTTCATCATGATCGGAGTCATTGCTATGGGACGGTAGTCATTTAGGCAGGTCAGATGTGCTTTCTTTGGTACTGGTATGATTGTTGCAGATGTGGGAACAACTGCCTGGCTCAGGGAGGTGTTAAAGATGCCCGTTAGGACATCCGTTAGGTGTGCAGTACAGTCTCTCAGTACATGCCCAGGTATGTTGTCAGGACTCACAGCCTTGCGAAGGGTAATCCTAGATAGGGTTTTCCTCACATAAGCTGGAGACAGACAAAGCATCTTTGATCATTGAGAGGTGTAGGCAGTCTTTTGCAGGCGTGTAGTTCTGTGTCTCAAACCGTGAGTAAAAGTGATTGAGTGCATCTGAGAGGGATGTGTCATCATCACAGGCCTGTGGTAGGGGCTTATAATCAGTGATGGTCTGAATGGCTTGCCACAGGCTCCGTGTATCTCTGCGGTCTGAGAAGTGGTTGTTGACTTTTTGAGCATATGACCATTTTGCATTCTTGATTCCATGGGACAGATTGGCTTTTATGTTTTGAAGGCCGCTTTGTCTCCAGATCTGAAAGCTTCATCTCTGGCCTTCAGCAGCCTACAAACCTCTGCTGTCATCCACAGCTTCTCATTTGCACGTGTAGTGATGGTGTTGGTGACTGTCACATCATCAATGCACTTTTGATGTAAGCAGTCACAGTTTCAGTGTATTCCTGCAGGTCTGTGGTATTGCTACAGGTGGCTGCCCCTCTAAACATGCTCCACTCTGTGCACTGGAAGCAGTCGTGTAGTTTTGGAGTGGCATGATCTGACCAAACTGTCATGAGTTTTGGACCGGTTTATTGAGTTTCTGTATGCCAAGACCAGAAGTGGTCTGTATGCTGGGATTAGCATAACAGAGATGTGGCCTAAATACCAGAGGTGGGACGGCACTTCACAAACATAAACTCTACCAGCGATGAACAGCGTTTTGCTGTTAATTCAGCATTGCTACACCAGCACAGCACTGTTACACCACATCAGGTATTTTTTATTTTCATTAAGTGCTTATGCTTAAAAAGAAAGGAAGGCAAATCACATAATTTGAACTGTAAAACTAAATAGTTTGTCATGTTTTATTACAGGATAAAGACATTAAGAACTTCCTCCAGGAGGCCACCTTGATGGACCCTCGCTTCAAAAGCAAACTTGGATGTGCTGTTGCTGCTGATGCTGGGGGCTGGTTGGAGAAAGCAGCAATTTGCAATGTAACAGCAGAACAGGTATTTTATGCTCAGTATTATTTCCCATATATGACATGTTACAGTTTCTACAACAAAGTATTGCAGTTTATATGTGCAACATCATTTCTGCAGCTTCCAATGGAGCACAACATCAAGGAAGAATCTGAAGATAGATTGGATGACCATCAGGAGGACAAGTCACTGAATGCAGAGGAACATGTAAGTAATATTGAAATACACTATTTAAAATAAATCCATTTTTGAAGCAAGTTTGTCTCTTTTTCTCAGTCTCCATATCACAAGAAGTGCACAAAGAAGTCAGCCTTAGAAGAGCTGTTTGAGGATGAGGACCAAGAGTTACTTCAGGTAACAACCTCAAGAAGTGGTGCCACCACCATAGCTGAACAGGCCCATAATGAGATTAAAATCTTCCAAGGTCTACCTTCAGTCTCATCAGGAAAAGACCCTGTAGCTTGGTGGTGGGGAAAGTGGGACAGTCTTCCCATATTGTCTGCACTTTTAAACACATACTTTTGTGTGCAGGCCTCATCTACACCATCTGAGGGCAGATGGGTTAGGTGGCTTATGTTTTGTTGTTGTTGTGTTATTACAGTTATATTTACAGGCTATTTACATGAGCATGTTAAGCCTTTTTTATTTGTACAAGAACTTGGCGCGCCAAGTTGCTTCATATAAGCAAATTTTTCAATGACTGCTTTGTTGAATTCGGGGATATGTGTTAAACGTTTTTCTATTAAAAGCATCGGCAAAGCATAAAAGTCTTTCCTGTGACATAAAGTTACATGCAGAATGATCTGTACTACTTGACACAGACTCATATACACTTTACTGACGCGGATTAATAATATTGTCCAGACTTACGTTCAGCAACGTATAAGCAAGTGGGGCAGTCTCAAATCTGCCCATATGGCTCTTAATTAGAGCACGCTGCAGTTCCTTTTTTCACCACAAATTTACATTGCGAAAATGTGTGCCGTTGTTGAGCTCGGGAGGGCAGAGAACACCCTCTGACCCGCTTATCAAACGTGAAGCAATGCGATGAAATTAACATCACTCAATTTTAATTATCCACCTCACTGTCACAAAGTGGTTGTTCTGCATAGAGACGGGAGGTGGACCCATATCCTGGGTTTTTTTCATTTTATTGTAGCGAGGCATTTTCCAAAGGCAGACAGGTAATCACATGGCCAATCCAAAAATCAACAATCCAAAACACAAAGGAATACAAAACCACAGAAAACCACAAGGGATACAGACAACCACAAGGAAGGCAATATAACACATAGCAAAGTCCTGTTTGCTGGCATGCTGTTATATAGCCAGCAAACAGGAAGTTACCACCGAGGAAGCAGAGGGAGCACACAGACAGACATGGGGCTCGGACTCCCACTGCTGGCCTGGCGTTACACTCACTTTATTATCTCACTTATAACAGTCTAAATTTTTTCAGAATAAGGATGAACATTTTTGAGTTAACAGTTAATTAGGACTGGTCCAGTTTATATAGAGTTCTATGTTTTCAAGTGGCTGAATATGTTGGTGGGGCTCTGCCCCACCTGCCCATACAGACGAGCCGCGCCTGTGTTTGAGATATGTCGTTTTGATGCCACCAATTGAATAACCGTACTTTAGCAAGGTAATAGCGTTATCATGATTGAAACAGTTATTCATTAATTACTTGTTACAAAATGTGTTTTGTTGTCACTTGAGTGCTTTATTTAAATTTGAAGAGACTGCCTCTCAAATTAAGACTGCTGCTGAAAAGAATTTAAGTCTCCTGGCCCCACCCCCAAGTTTCTACGACTTTCTGATGTGGAGATATGGCATCACAAAATCCTGTCCTATGGAAAAGTCTATGGAAATTTTTTGCTCATTTTTTGTACATCTAAAAACATTTCACACTTGATCACTTGTTAAAGTTGTGCCCATGCACAGAGTGAAAAGCACCCAAGATCATGATGGAGCCTTGTCCACTGTGCCATGTAGAAAACATCTCCTTGTCATGCCGGTAACATTGGAAGCAATCAGGACCATCCAGGTGAAGTTTTTTCTCATCAGAGAATAAAACTTTCTTTCACCTTTCAATGTTCCATGTTTGGTGCTCTCTTGCAAATTTTTTAAGAAATGTAAAATGACAACAATCATGACAAAAGCCTTTTTGCCATTGTCATCAGGAGATGATACTGTGACTGCATGAGGGATAATGACATGAAATCTTGTAATTTTCCCCCCAGTCTTAAGATTTTGTTCAAGAGTGTATATGGTGCAGTGTGCATGTAGTCATCATGTCTGTGGTCCTGTTGCACTTGATGAGCTTTTATCATGGAAGGACTTTACATATCTGGCAGCCAGGTTTGAGCTTATTTTGTTTTCTCCCAGCAGGTATTGGAGTTTGATGGAAGTCTTTGTGGTGGGTTGAAATGAGTAGATCACAATATTTAGAAAAAGCTTTGGTTTCTTATTCAGGGCCCAGTGCTGGGAGTTCTTTGTCGCTGTGTCTTACTTACGACAGAGAGGTTGCCATCTTCCTGGCACATAAATTGCCTAGAGATGTTGGCGGTGTTTCATGCTCCATGTACCATATCAGTTTGCACTGACAACACAGCAGTGGTCTCTTATATCAAACACCAAGAAAACCCTCTTTGCAAGCTGGCACACCAGATTCCCAGGGAAAGCTCTTTTGTTAAGATTCCAGTTATTTTTTCCAGATATCTTTTCAGTCATAGTCAAAACTTGCTTTCTCAAAAGAATGAAGACGGTTAGAGTAGCTTATACAAACCATATTACTTTACATTCTAGGAAAGCTTGGCAGTCACGAAAGGGTAAATAATTGAGGGTAAATAGCCTTTTGTGATGTAGCATTTGGCCAAACCAAATTGTATCCTAAGATTGCAAACTATATGGAGGGGACCAGAACCAGATAAGGGAAGGTAACAAAGTAATTATAAACACACATATTTTGTTACCAGGAGTGGGGTTTCCCTTATGTGTTAGTTGGGTTTTCCTTTAATGTCCACAATTTGGTGAGTGTCGTTCAAACAACAAAGTGACAAAGTGCTGAGAGGACCTGCAGTGCCATCCTGGTAGAAGTGGCAGCAGTACACGGGCTATAGCACATCAGGACTGTGCGAGAACTGCGAGGAGTACGGTGCTTGTTGAACTGACTCTTTGAGAACTGAGGCTACACCTGAGTCTCTGGTTACACCTGAGTCTCTGGTTTCCGAGAAGCAGAGCATCTCCATTTGCGAAGAGCCAGGCAATGAGAGGTGGCACTGATGGCTAAAAAAATTGACACACTGACACTGAGTGCTGAATGCTGACTGGAGAGATACCTTGAACAGAGTACAAGAGATTCTGGTGGTGGGCACACATACAGTGCATCTGGAAAGTGTTCATAGGGCTTCACTTTTTCCACATTTTTTTATGTTACAGCCTTATTCCAAAACAGATTAAATTCAGTTATTTCCTCAAAATTCTACACACAATACCCCATAATGGCAATGTGAAAAAAGATTTTTTGAAACAAATTTCCTAAAAATAAAAAACAGAAAAATCACATGTACATCACAGCCTTTGCTGTGAAACTCATTCTACATTCTGTTTCCACTGATCATTCTTGAGATGTTTCAGCAGCTTAACTGGAGTTCACCTGTGGTAAATTCAGTTGATTGGACATGATTTGAAAAGGCATACGCCTGTCTATATAAGGTCCCAGGGTTGACAGTGCATGTCAAAGCACAAAACAAGCATGAAGACAAAGGAATTGTCTGTAGACCTGTCCGGATGCCACACATGTACCAGTTAAGGTCAGATCACATAAAGAAAAAGCTGGAAACCAAGACTTAAGTTTAGTTGAGTCAGGTAAGGCACCATTGCCAGGTGGAATGGTCCTGGTTCCTACCTTGGTGTCACCGGTAGGTGGGTATTCCCAGTGCGGGTGGTAAACTTGATGCCAGAAGACGTGTGGTTGCCACCCAAGGTGAAACTGGGGGTACTTGCCCAGAAACATTGGGTTGAGCGTAACTTATGTGAAGTTAGATTCCATTGAATCTCTGCAGATCATGTTTAGGTTATGGTTAACCAGAGATCAATGACAGAGGTTAACAGGGTCCTGCAATGTCCTTTGGAAAACTTGGGCAGTACCCCGGCACAACAGGCAGAGTTGAAGGCACTTTTGAGTGTATACCTGAACATGTAAGCAATTATACTAATTATTGTAAGATCAAGTGTAGTTTTTTGGTAACGAACCATTTGGTATTCACTTGTGATTGTTTCTGTGTCTAACTGCTAAAAAAAATAATATGTAGATCGATATGTTTTACCTTATTAAACATTCGTCCACCGAAAGATGAATAATGATCATTTGTGATCAGTTACACACAGAAACCAGAAACAACATGTTAATACAATTTAATACAAAATGGTTTATTGACTACATTAGGACAAACAAGACTAACTATAGAGGTTAGTCTTTGTCCCCGGACTTGAAAGCAGTATTCTGTGCTTTTAGGAGCTCACATACCTCTTTGGTGAACCAGGGTTTTTGTTGGCTCTCGTGGTGATGTTTTTGATGAGGTAACATGATACATTGTGTTACTTGGGATGTGGGTTGTAAATTTCAGCTGGTATTCAAACAACACCCTTAGAATTCTACTTGGTAGATGTTGGAGTTAAAGATCCAAGGTAAACAGTAAAGATTTCTGTGTACTGTGCAACTAAGTGTTGGCAGGTATTACCCAAAGTTTATTTTTGCCTTGTTTTTTTGCAGGTTCCTTCATAAATATGCATAGATTCTCTTTTTCGCTCAGTGTCTATTTTGCCTGTTCTCTTTATGATTTTGAAATGATGATCACTGGCAATGCTGGATCAGACAGATAATGAGAATCGATAATGATCATGGCATTCAACCTGTGTTTTAAGATTAATAAGATAATTGCAAACTCTGCTCTAATCATATGCACCAACTCATCACCACACAACAAAGAGAAATAAATGTATCGCCCAAAGATAATAGATGAGCAGTTTAACCAGTTCAGATGATTAGTTATCAATATCTACATATCTACATTAATAATGACCATAGCCATATCCTGCACCAAATGCAAGTCTTGAAAAATCACATTTTGCGACTTTAGAAGAATATCGACGTAAAGGAAGAGTCAGACACTGTTCTGATTAGACCAGAAACCAATTTTACTGCAGTATTTACCATTGGAAAACATGGACAAGACAAGTCTTCTTTAACAATATTGATCTGTTGATCTAAATGGATTTAAAATGCTCTTAATTCAAATTTAGTCAAAATGTTTGTAAAGCAATGCAATATAAAGCATTCACATTTTAAAGAGCTGTCCACATTTTTGCATGCTGTCGATAGTAAGAAAGGATGTAAGAAAGGAGGACGGGGAAGAGTGTTTGTTTGTTTGTGGTGTTGTTATAGAGGTGGCAGCACAGGTGCTGAGCACAGAGGCCAAATGCACACTGCGGTTGCTGGCAGGTGTTAGTGAGTGGGCAGGAGGGTGAATTTAATTAATACCTCCTTCAGAGCCTGACCTTTTGCTCAAAGCCCAGTCAGAACCACATGCAGCTTCTATCCCAGTCAGAGTGACTAAATTATTGATACAGTCTGAGGTAAGAACAGCCCACTAAAAGAGGGGGTCCTGACAAACTATAACAAGGACTTGATACACTCTATAAAAACATGTTAGAAAAGAGCAAAACATGTTTACAAATATATCTTATCTGATGCAAAAGCTTTCTCCTGAAGTTTTTCTTTTTAGAAGATTTGTCTGCCTAGCAGGAGACATATGTATGATATAAAACTGCCAAATGGAGGACAAAGTTTTTCTAAGATGATCTTAGCACACATCCACACAAAACAATAGAGGAAAAATTGAAGTAGTCAGAAAGTAACCTTAACCCTGAGGCACTGGAAATAATCATGACCACCTCAGCTGCAATAATTGAATATGTATCAAACGAAAAAAAAACCATATTTAAATAGCAATAGGCATTTGGCCAAAAATCATAGCCTGTTCTTAAACAATATACTACAAGATGGAAACTGTGAAACTGAAGCTGAATTATTTTGCAGTTTAATAAGTGTTGGGAAATGTTTCTTTTAAAAAGTAATTAGTTACAGTTACAGTTAGTAATATAGTTACTTTTCCTAAAAAGTAACTGAATTAGTTACTGAGTTCCAAATTATAAATGTAACTAGTTACTTGTCAGGCATTCACCACAACCACCTACCACATCCGGAGCACCCCCCAGATCATCATCACCAGAATTCTAACCACGTCCACCTGGAACTAATTACTTCTCCCTATTTAAGCTGCAACATCTCCTATTGTCTGGTCTACCATGCACATCCCCTGCGTTAGCTCCAGATCTCTCTCGTTTAATATTAAATTCTCATTCCATACTGGACTTCCTTTAATACCAAATCAAGGCCTGTCAGATAAGCTGGATATCAGATCAGATCTCATATCTCTCCACTTTATTATTCTACTTACCTCAGTCTCTGGTCTCCCCCATACTACACTGTGACAGAAGACCAGATCGAACTGAAAATGAACCCTTAGGATGCTTCGCCACCCAACCCAATCACAGAGCTGGTGAATGCTCTCACGACATCCCCATCTGCCTCAGGATGTCCCATGGCTATGCCTGCTGCATTTGCGGGTGAGGCGGCCGAGTGTAGCAGGTTTTTACTCCAAGTTGGGTTATACATTACTCTGACAATCCTATTATTAAGTCCTTTGAACAGTTTAACACTCATTTCTTTGAGACTTCCAGCACGGCTACTGACATCTTCTCCACTTCCGATCAGTTGTTTCGGCCACAATGGGGCTCTTCTTCAGTGAACGATTACTCTCTTGATTTACACCCACTGGCGGCAACAGGTGGCTGGAATGAGATCGCTCTGTTGGGCCTTACCGGCAAGGGCTAAATTCAAACATCTGCACCGCTATGACATTGTATGATGACTCCATCAGACTTGAAGCATTTATACAACGTTGCATCTGAATTTCCCAACGCCTCACCGCCTGCCAACCACCATTTCCTGCTCCTCAGCCAGCCAGGATGGCAGCTTTGCATCCAGTACCAGAACTTATGCTTTACCAGGACTTACCCGTTTCCAGTACCAGAACTTACCCGTTTATCATGCTCCAAGTGAAATCAACGGATTACTTCCGGACTCTGTCTATATTGTGGTAATCAAGGTAGGTCATCTCATTCACAACTGTCCAGTTCGACCCCCACACCCCGTGGTGAGTACCATACGCTCTGACATTTATACTGGCCATCTAACTCTATTACCAGTAACTCTGCATACCGCTGATATTTCGCTGTCTGCCCTTGTGGATTCAGGATCTTCAGGACATTTAATCTCGGTAGAATTTCTAAATAACCTTCATCTTCTTCTACAACAGCTGCTGGTGTTGGTCCACTGTGTTTTATCAAGGGCAGGGTCAATGCAGCTAGCTATCAGGAGATTTTGGAGCACTTCATGCTTCCATCTGCTGAAAGATGAAGATGGAGATGAAGATTTCATTTTTCAGCACGACCTGGCACCTGCTCACAGTGCCAAAACCACTGGTAAATGGTTTACTGACCATGGTATTACTGTGCTCAATTGG
>JBAJNP010012210.1:3403-13408 GCA_036877545.1 Yasuhikotakia modesta | reverse complement strand
TTGAAATGTTGTGGCTAGACCTGAAGCGGGCAGTACATGCCAGATGTCCTTCCAACCTCTCTCAACTGGCCGAGTTCTGCAAGGAGGAGTGGGAAAAAATCCCCAAAGACAGATGTAAGAGACTGGTCAGTGCTTACAGAAGACGTTTGGTTGAATTAATGGCTGCAAAAGGAGGATAATTATATTTTTGGTGAAGAATGCTTTATTCATAAACAAACCTCAAAATTAATCATCTACATTTGCTACAAGTGCAAGACACAAAAGGACATTGCAAAAGAGGCTGGCTGTTCACAGAGCTCTGTGTCCATTCATATTAATAGAGAGATGAAGGGTGTCACACCAGGCCAGCAGAGGGAGCCCGCACCCCGTAACTATTTACATTCTCTCCCTCTGCAGCAACTTCCTTTTTGCTGGCCATAAAGCCAACAAACAGGAAGTTGCGAAGTATTGTTTTATTCTTTGTCTCTCCGTCATGCTCCTTGTGTTTTGGCCTCCTGGATTTATTGACCCCTGGACTGTTTCTGTTTTTTTTTGTATATTTTGCTGCCTGCCCTGACCTTTGCTGTGATTTTTGGTTGCTGAGTTTGGTTTTGCCTCTTATGCTCCTGTTTGCCTGTGTTTTTGGCCCTGCATGTTCCTAACTATGTTTTCTAATAAAAGGCAGTAGTAGTAGTAGTAGTAGTAGTAGCCCTTTATTATCACTAGTCACAAGTACCAGCGAAATTAGCCATCAACCCATCAACACACAATACAAACATACATGAATTATCAAGAGTGGGGAGGACATGATGGGAAGACAGGGATATAAAAAAATACAGCATCACATGAAGAAAGATGAGGCGAGAAAAAAGGCCAACCCCCAGACTATACTCCAAGAGAAGCACATTGTGGGAACAGGAAAAAAACAACTTAGCAATAGAAGCACATAATCAGGACATTTTAACAACATTTAAGACAAGGTAAAAGTCTTTGGGGTTGGGGGGATCCAACATAGGCAAGCAGCCATCCGGTCCTTGCAGCTACGTGGGCAGCGCTAGACACACAGACCTGTCTGCCAGGCTGGCGGTAAGATGGGGGCAAGGAATGCAAGAGTGTCTCACTGCTGTGATCTGCAGGGGGAGTTGACCTTGGCCTTGGACCACTGCTGTGAGAGCCACTGCTGTGAGAGGGAGCCGAAAGTAGATAAGATTGAAATGTATAGGCTTAGGGCGAGTAGCCATATACTCTTTTCACAAACTACTCTATTGTCCACTCTGGTCTCCAAGTTGATCTATTCCCCTTTGCAGAGCCTTGAGTTTCGCCAAGATGTTATCCAAAACGCGGTTTACAACTACAGTCTCAACAGCCAGGCAGCATTGTGGGGCTATGAACAGCCACCCTGGTTTTCTTGATTTGTCGATACAACAGGTCAGTGCCAATTTCAATCAGAAGTAGACCTGTGATCATGGTTCCAAAAAGGTAGACGTCTTCAATGTCCTCCACGGAAAGAGCCACCAGGCACACAACCCACAACTTCTCCCACGTGTCCATCATATACCTCGCTGCGAACATTACGGCAGAAATCAGGTTCCCCCGAACCCAGGCTTCTCTTTCAGAAGATGGTGTCAATTGCATTGAGAGACAGTACATGGATCTGACTGTCTCTGATTCTCCCTTCGTTACAGAGTACAGAATTCGCACTAATAGGATCCAGCATTTTTTTGAGAACCCTGTTGAGCTACTGCTGCACCTTAAACAAGGTAACTTATCAATTGAGGATTATGTGCTTTAGTTCTGTGACTTAGTAAATCAAATTTCTTTATACGATGAATGGCTGTTTAAGTATCTGTTCCATTTTGGACTTAATGAACCAATAAAGTCACAAGTAGCTAAGGAGAAGGACAGAGGTACATTGATGGACCTTTTGGACTGTAAGCTGGATATGGACAAGCCAAAGCCACAGCCCAAGATAGCCGCCAAGCCAGAGCCACAGCCCAAGATGGCCACCATTCCCGAGCCACAGACCAAGATGGCCATCTTCCCTGAGCCACAGCCCAAGATGGCCACCAAGCCTGAGGCACAGCCCAAGATGGCCGCCGCATCGGAGCCTGCATCTGACAAGATGGCCGCTGCAGCTGAGTTTGCATCTGACAAGATGGCCGCACTTCCTGAGTCAGCACCCATCATGGTCGCCCTTCCCAAAGTCAAGTCCCAGCTGTCGTTCCCAAGTCAAGGGGGGGTTATGTCACACCAGGCCAGCAGAGGGAGCCCTCACCTCGTATCTGTTTATGTTCGCTCCCTCTGCTTCCTCTGCACCAAGTTGCGAAGTATTGTTTTGCCTCTCCTTTTTGCACATTTTGCTGCCTGCCCTGATTCTTGCTGTGATTATTGGTTGCTGAGTTTGGTTTTGTGCTCCTGTTTGCCTGTCTTTTTTACCCTGCATGTTCTCGACTATGTTTTCTAATAAAAACCAGCACATTAATCTGACCGTCTCTGACTCTCCCTTCATTACAAAGATGTGATAGAAAAAGTGTACAAGCAATAGGGATAACTGCACCATGGAGAGGATTGTGAAACAAAACCCATTCAAAAATGTGTGAGTGGACTGCAGCTGGAGTCAGTGCTTCAAGAACCACTATGCACAGACATATGCAAGACATGGGTTTCAGCTGTCACATTCCTTGTGTCAAGCCACTCTTGAACAACAGACAACAGTCTCGCCTGGGCTAAAAACAAAAAGGACCGGACTGCTGCTGAGTGGTCCAAAGTTGTTCTCTGATGAAAGTAAATTTTGCACTTTGTTTGAAAATCAGGGTCCCAGAGTTTGGAGGAAGAGAGGAGAGGCACAGAATTCACGTAGCTTGGAGTCCAGTATAAAGTTTCCACAGTCAGTGATGGTTTGGGGTGCCATGTTGGGGTTGGTCCACTGTGTTTTCTGAGGTCCAAAGTCAACGCAGCCGTATACCAGGAAGTTATAGAGTACTTCATGCTTCCTGCTGCTGACCAACTTTATGGAGATGCAGATTTCATTTTCTAATAGGAATTGGTACCTGCACACAGTGCCAAAGCTGCCAGTACCTGGTTTAAGGACCATGGTATCCCTGTTCTTAATTGGCCAGCAAACTCGAGCTGAAGGCCACTACCGGAACAACCTGGGCTCTCATAACACCTAAGCAGTGCCACAGACTGATCGACTCCATGCCTCGCATTGCTGCAGTATTTCAGGAAAAAAGAGCCCCAACTAAGTATTGAGTGCTTTACCTGCTCATACTTTTCATGTTCATACTTTTCAGTTGGCCAAGATTCTAAGATTTCTAAACATCCTTTCTCTGTATTGGTCTTAAGTGATATTCTAATTTCCTGGGATACTGTCCGGCCTCAACGACTACCGTCCCGTTGCACTTACGCCTGTCATCATGAAGTGCTTTGAGAGGCTCATCTTGAGGCACATTAAGCCCCTGCTGCCACCCTCACTGGACCCCCTGCAATTCGCCTACCGCCCAAACCGCTCAACAGACATAAATACAACCCTTCATCTGGCTCTCACCCACCAGACAACAAAAACACTTATGTTCGAATGTTGTTTATAGACTTCAGTTCAGCATTCAACATAGGGCTGGGCGATATGACCAAAAAAATTATCACAATATAATAGTTCATATTGATCGATATTGATAATTATTGACATTTTTAACTTTATTTTATTTTTTTAAAAGACAAGTATAAAAGTTTACATTTAACCAGTTTTTTTATTTATCCACATTATTAAGGCAAATTATATTAGTTTTAGCAGTCAAAAACTTGTAAACAAAAGTTTCTTTTTTGTCTTAAAACAGTAAGTGTTAAAAACACAATAGAGCATATGTATTAAGTGACGTGGCTCTCACTATATCCGCCCGCTGTCAGTGGTGATGCAGACTTGGTTGTTTTCATTTAGACCCATGAGACCAGGGCATCAGTCAGGTTTGCGCAATAAATTCCCCTGTGTGGTCTTCGGTAAAATATGCCGTTTCCAAGCATTTACTCTTCAGATTTTAATCGCTGTCTATGAAATGCGCACTTAAGCTAATATACCAAAAAAGAAACCAAAAAAAGCGTCACTGCGAGCTGACGTGTTTTTATTGACAATCTCCTGCAATGTCACCTGCGCAACCGAACCGAGAGCGACGCAACCTGCCTGTTTAGATCTGATTGGCTGTTTGCGTGTCATCAGCAGCACACGCTCATTCTTTAAAACATCTGATTGGCTGTTTATGATCCACAAACTGCACGCGCGTAATTTAATGACAATATTGAGGCTATACAGAAGATTTTTTATATCGTTACCGACAATTGCATACCGTCGATAAATATTGATACCGTTTTATCACCCAGCCCTAATTCAACACCATTATCCCTCAGCGCCTGACTGAAAAGCTGAACCTGCTGGGCCTGAACACCTCCCTCTGCAACTGGATCCTGGACATCCTGACGAGGAGACCTCAGTAAAGTCTCAGTGCGTTATTGTTTTGTTTTGTAATGTCTGCTGCACTTTGTGTAAAAAACTTTACAAATTTATAAAAACATTTTATATTGATTGTACTGTGTACTGTGATTGTACTGTGACTATGTTCTGTGACCATGTACTCTGATTGTACTGTGACTATGTTTTGTCCTGTGCTGACCATCTGCACTCTGGGCACTTTATGTATATATTGTGTTTTTTTCCTGTGCTGCCTGTTTGCACTCTGTGCACTTTATGTTTAGATTGTGTTTTTGTATATACAGTAATAGTACATTGTAGTTTTGTTTAGCTTAGACTCTGTTGTTACTTGCATTGTATGGTACTTGTGTATATAGCTGAAATAACAATAAACTCCACTTTGACTTTCAAAAGTGTGTTTCTTTAAAGTCCCTTGAAGATGCAAGAGTCTTACAACCAATAAAATCGTATCCTCCATCCATTCTCTTGTCTAGTGGTGTGGGTTAAAGTTGGATTTCCCTTTACAATTTTGCAGCACACTTGCCATACACTCACAAGTTTGCACATACATGGACTTCCTATTGTTCACACCACATTTTCACCTGTTAAACTTGCTTCCTTTCTTATGGACTGTATGCTATGAACTAAGAAGGGGACGTTTTTAAAAAAAAGAAAAAGAAAAAATGATATATGAGAATATATTGACATTGACGAAATGCTTGTTTGATTTGTTAAATAATATTTGACATTTGGCTTATTTTGAACATGTGGCCAGAGGAGAGTAATGCTTTCTTCAATCTCATTTTTGCAATTTTAATTTGATTTTGTTTTTATGTGGAAAGTCAACCGAAGATTGTAATTAATAAACTATATGAACATTTTTGTTCTATTCGACACATCTTTGTGTGTTAATATATTGAAATGAGAATGTAAACCCAAACTCCAACTCTAACCTCAAGATGACAGAAACAATGATGTTTTGGTGAGATATAGCTAATTCATGTTGGTTACTAGGGTGCTCTAAATGTTGATAGGACATGGCTAGACAGTTTCCATGGAAATGATTAAAGATTACTTGCCTGTCTAAGTCAAAAGAACCACCCACTTGTCTTTACGATGTTCTTATGCCTTTCACCTTTTTAAATTGAGGTCAAAGGGGTGGTTGCTATAGAATTGTAACTGGTTGCTAGGGGATGGCTATGGAGTTGAAAGTTTAACATTGCTGCTTACTAGGCCGAGTGATATGATAAGTTTTAAATCATTATATAGCTAAAACATTTACATGTAAATTAATATCTAATGTTAATGAAATTGCAAGTAATTATTTAGAAGTGATACCCTCCATTTATCTCTAATGCATACATTTAAAATGGGGGGCAAAATTTGGGGGCAGTCATGGCCTAATGGACCCGAAGGTCATGGTTCCGGCAGGGATTGTAGGTGGGGAAAGTGAATGACCAGCGCTCTCATCCACCCTCAATACCACGACTGAGGTGAGACCCTTGAGAACCCTTGGGCACCAAACCCCCAACTGCCCCCCGGCTGCCCACAGCTCCAGGTATGTGTTCACTACTGTGTGTGTGCACTTGGATGGGTAAAATGCAGAGCACAAATTCTGAGTATCTCACCATACTTGGCCACACATCACTTCTCTTTCAATAAAAAAATCCCTCACAGTTACGTTGCACTTTCCCCCCATTTACAGTAATACCAGTGAACTGTCTTGGTATGTATGTCTGTAGTCTTTAATACGTTTCACTTAGATTCCACTTTAGCAGCAGCTGAAGTGATGATTCGTGGTCAGATGGCAAAAACTCATCAAGTTGTCAAGCTTCGGCTTTGCAGATTTGCAGTCAGTTGATTCCTTTTCTATGGCTGCCAATTTTTCAAATTCATTTTAATACCAGTGGCATATCTCCACATTATATTGTTTTAGGTGAAATGTTTTTTTCTCCAGCATCTGCACACTTTCTAATGCAGTGTTTTAAAGGTGAAGAAATTAACTCATCTGTCATGTACAATTACCACAATAAGATATTATTTTAAAATGCATAAACACAAAACATATAGAGGATCTTCAAACAAGTAAAATGATATATTATTCACTTAGAAGTAAAGCGGTATTTGTGATTTGTTTGTGAAGCCACAAAATACACGGCTGCATACACAGTTACGCAGATGCCATGCTCCACAGGCTAAAGGAAGTGCCCCTTCCCCATTCATGCTAGCTAAGGGAAACTCACTTTCTGGCCTGGACATTGAGAATGAAGCCAACAAACCTGCTGCTGGGTCACACAATGTGTGTAAACAACATAACTGTGCTGCCCCAGTCACCCAGAGACTGGCCTGACCTTCACATAGATTTGACATAGCGACACAGAGCCACCTTCAAAGCTGTGAAAAAGCATTTCTTCATTTTGTTGTGGAGGTTAATATCAAATATGCTTGTGGTGGTTTTGCAAGATGCATGCAGTTTTCTTGGGCAGCTTGGCGTTTTTACTTTACAGCCTTCAGATACATTTCTATGTGAACAAGCATTTTTTAAAGGCCATTGTGTAGTTTATTTCATGGATGGAAAACTATGCTATCATGATGCATTATAAATGCCATGTCATGAAAGAGTCCAGTGTTTATAATATTTTCAGGCTATGGCAAACATCTCATCCTCAATCAGTATAACTGAATTCACACTGTGGGTGAAGGAGGTTGCTTTCATGTTCTCCACCTCCATGTTTATCTCAGTCCCGCTTTCATACTTTCTCTTTCTCATGCATGCAACCCTGAAATATAGGGGCTTCATCACAAGTGCTTTCATACAAAAGGATATCGTTGTACCCCCTTTTTCCACCAGATGCTGGTTTGGCTTCTTTTTGTGTGTGTGGATTTGTATCTTTGTTTAAACTTCATAGGGTGTCATGTACCACACAGACGTTTACATTTCTAATAAACATTTGCTTTGAAGTACCAGGTTTGTACTGTTTGATATTTTGTAAACTTGCGTATTTAAAACATGTTCTAATTGTGATATTGATTGTAATTTTGAATGGAATTGGCCCAGAAAAAAATCACTATTGGACAGCAGTCATTTTTATGAGCACATGCTTGTGTGATAGTACATAAGGGTTGAAACTTAAATAGCATGTCAAATGTGTTTTGCCTGAGTCAAAGAAACACATTCAAAGTATCTGAGGGGCAAATAAGACACTCATTTAAAAATAACTATTATTGTATGTAGTGGGGTCTCTCACATAACCTCTATAATGTCAATCTCTCCTGAAATAAAAAAAAATGAATATGCTGCGTAGGCGCTCAGGGGTCAAATAATTCCCCCCGTCATAACATATCAGTGCAAGTATGGAGGAATGATCTCATACCTTGGTGGAGGGAATCCTCTGCGCCCGCAAGCTCCCCATCGCCACCACCACCGTCGTCTGGAGTTTTTCGTTTCTTCGACATCGGCTGCTCCTGTCGTCTAATATGACGCCTTCTCTTTTGTTTCTTTGCTCTTAGCTCAAAACCGGGATGCGAACGAGGACGAGAAACACTCAGCTGTTTGGACAAGCACATAAAATTAGCGGGACTCTGACAGATGAAACCTTTAAAAACACGATCCCAATTCATTCAGGCGTCCAAGATTTTCAGTTCCGCTCCGGCGCGAAATCGAGGCAAGAGAGCAAAAGTTAAGGTGCTGTATTTTAGAATTACAGTTAAAGTGACAATACCTCACAAAAATGTGGGCTTCAGGCATAAAGCAAAGACATACGCACGGATTGTCCTCTGACAAATGAGAGATGTGCGAATCACGTGTGCCGGGATTATACTGAAACAGAAAAGTACGCGCATCCACGACAGTTTGCAAATCAAGCCGCGCTCGTCTGCTTGCAAAAGCACAGACACCCACGACGCTAACCGTGCACCTCTGATACGTATCAGCCGTAACATTTTCGTGGAGTTCATGGTAACAGAGAATATAGCTATTAGTGGTAGATTGGACTATATATGAACAAACTGTCCAAATCTCGATCAGCAGAATAACCAGAGAACTTGGGATGTCTTGTAACCAGTCGTCGTTTTCTGTTACTAACGTGAGCGCATGGCTCATCTGCTGGCAAGGATTTGTTTTTGTCCATTCCTTTCAGAGCGCCAATAAAGCACCAGAATGCAATGAACTGGACATCATCTATATCATCACACTGTACCTTTGCTTTTAAACAGAAACCTTCAGTCCAGCGATGTATTACCGATGGTCGATTTACGTTGAACTTGCTCTTCTTAAAACTTCTGGATCCGGTTGCTAGGAAACCGCGGAGCGACCAAACATTCATGGTTTTAGCGCCACTTAATTTAAAGGGTCTAAACCTGAAGTGAGCTACTCGCTTAAGTTTGAGTATTTTTCGATCGTAAACTGTCTGTGTGTTTAAGAGGCACGAAACTGTTCAAGAGTGTAAATAAAGGCTTCATCAGCAGCAGCATCATCAGGGCTGTAGCTCCATTCATGAGACGCATGACGTCAGCAGCCTCCTCCGCAAACGGTGCCAAGGCTTCAAACGTAGATTGACTTTGTGATAAACTCGCGTGCTTTACGCTTTACGCAAGCAGCACAGAACATCGGAAACGTCTCCATCGCCGGCGTAGGTCAAGCCACGTGTGCAGATCTGATCATGAATTAGACAAAGTCTAGTAATAAAACCCGGTCGTTGCAAGCTTTCCATAGTCAAGGAAAACATGAAAATATCAGGCAATCATGAAAACGAGGTTCTCACAATTCTTGGAAATAGGCTGTCTCTTTATGCTTTGCGGAATGTTTATAAAAATTCACACCCACAAAACCTTTGGTGAGAAGGTCTGGGAAAACACAATACATTCCTCGTATGATCATTTAAACAGGCCTTAACAAACGTTCTTACTTGAAGAATAACTGTACAAAAATGCCAACGTCAAGAAACACGTACATGGTATTCAATGCACCGACGTTTGTGTTTAAATTTAGTGTGATTCTCAACCTCAATTCACATTCGTTTTTAAACGTTCACATTACTAAACGCGTATGTTTTAGTGACGTCAAATCGTTCACAGCTGTCACTTTGCATTGCGTTTTTCTCATATTCCGCCTTTCATGTCAAAGTAATCTTACCACTCTAACCATTATGTCGTCTTTATTGAACTCTTAAGAATCAAGGCAGGAACTGCGCTCTCTGTGAGCTCTGACTCTGTGAACCTCAGTATGCGCTCGTGCACCTGTTGAGGCGCAGTAGATGTTTGTAGCTATAATTTGTCATTTGGTATAAATAATAAATGGGAAAGGATAGTACCGCATTTTAAGTATTCAATGGTATGCTGCTGGTTAAATTATTTCTTAGCTAAAGTCTGTTGATCTGATCCATAGTTGCGAGACACGATCTGCAAAAAGCAAATTTAATAAACTACTACAGTGTGGGATTGATGGAAAAGAAATACACCGTAACTGTGTTGTGAAATAAACTAGCCGTAATATTTGCTACGGTTTGGGTATCGCAACATTCTGTGACGCTCGCCTCGCCTTCAGTGTTTTCTGTACAACCCCC
>JBAJNP010012209.1:0-13691 GCA_036877545.1 Yasuhikotakia modesta | reverse complement strand
TGTGTGTGTGTGTGGCTATAAAGTCATGAAGAATGTGTGTGTGTGAGAGAGAGAAAAATGAGTTAATAAACTTGCAGTAATACAGCATTAGCTTCGTGTCATGTGTCTAAAGACTTATACTGTGTGTTACATGCTGCGGCACAACTGTATGCCGGTTTTTACTTGTTTGCAGTCAGTCAATGAGATTATAATTTGATTTGATGAGGTGGTGACCTCATTTGTTAACTTTAAATTTAGCTCAGAAATGTAAGTACTTCTGTCTGTAAATGTGACACTCAGAGCTGTAATCGGAGTGGGCTGTCAGCATCTTTACTGGAAACCAGGCTGAGTTAAAGAGAATGATGGATTTTTACACGTTTACATTGTGTCTAAAGCAGCTGCCTACATAGCCAGTCAAAGATTTAACAGACAGCTATTCTGTATAAGCAAATATAAGCGTCTTTCTGTCTGTCTTTTTGTCTGTCTGTATGTCTTTCTGCCTGTCTTTCTTTCTGTTATTCTTTCTGTCTGTCTGTCAGCTGTTTAGGTTTGTTAATGCTAAAGTCAGTTGCTCGGCTGCTTTGTGCTTCAGTGCATCCCAGGTCAGGTCCTCAGTGGACAGGGTATCGACCTGTCAGTGGACAGGGTAAAGGCCTGTCAAAGCTTCTGGTGATAACCTCATCTGACTCTGATGGGCCCATATTGTGTAAGAAAAATGGTGCGTTGCATATTTTCTCTTGCTGGATGTTCAGTCTTTTTATTTTAAGTCAACTAATCTAAACTAAACAGAACAGCAAAACTTTGTCTTGGTTAAGGGGTTAAAATGTGCTGGGCATTATATTAATAAGTGGGAGCTGGAGGGTTGCAGTGGATGGGCTGGTGTACAGCCGTCCAGTGAGGCATATAATGCACTGGACAGTTTTTTCCCTCCAACTGTTTGGCTCTTTGATGGGGTGACTGTTAAGAATTTATAGCTTTAATCTCGCCTCAAGTTTTGTCCAGGGAGTGTTTAAATGTTTAAAACAGTCAAATCATGGAAAATGAGGGTCATTTGTTTGCCGTTTAACTATTTCTCATAAACCGTTTTTATATCCTGTAAACAATTCCACATCTCCTCATATAAATATGCACAATTAATAAATAAAGAAAACACCAAGAAAAAAGGATTTATTTGTCTTTTTCTCCTTGTGACTTTCTCTCTTTATTTTTTGCTGAGGTCGGGCTTGCTTTTATTAAGAGAACTCCTGCCCTCATTGTTTCAGGGTACAAATGAAATATTTTTCCCCTCTTATGCCCCAAGATCTGAAGAAATACTCTGACAGGTTATTACAATTTTTCATGAAAAACAAAGTTCTGTGTAGGTCACATTGTTGAGAACACGTGCTATTGCAGTGAATGTTCAAACCGTGTCATACAGTGACAAAGTTTTACATTAACTCAGCACTTTTTTGTAATCGATGACACGTCATTTCTCCTGAGTAAAATGTCAGGCCTAAATAGCCATTTGTCTTTGTGGACATGTACTTTTGTTCTATTACACGCCTCATTAGTTAAACACCATTTTCAATATCTGTTTTAGGAGAACCAAACTCCTGCTAATTTCCAGTCTGAGAGGGAAATGTCTTTTCCATAGCAGCAAACATATAACAATAATCCTTTGTCTTGTACAGATCTTTAATCGAAACTGAAGCTTTAAATGAAGTTTAAATGTAAGCACAGTTAAACATAATCGCTAGGCTAGTTTTGCCAAGGTAATGGCCAATGTCTTAGATTAAACAACCAGCCTATTACAGTATCAGCCAATAGTTTATTATTGTTTTGTTCACAAACTTAGTAAATTACTTGAATCATGTTCAACTAGCACAGTCTGTGGTGAGAGTTGAGATTTGTTTGCGCCCTAGTATCTGAGCTTTTCTTTGTAATGTTTCTCATTGCATGCCTTTCTTTTCTCATTCTTCACAATATTTTCTGATACGCCTGAGGCCCTCTCTCTTTATCTCGATCTCTCACTGCAAATCTGTCTCTATCTGTGTGTGTGTGTGTGTGTGTGTGATGGAGTGTAAGCAGTAAGACTTATGAGGTGGACATAATGGCAGGTGAATGAAATGTGTGAAGGTCTCTGGGTCATTGCTTTGATAGAGGTTTCAGGCCTTGCATATTGATACAAGTAAAATTCATGTGACACACACACGTATGAAATTGTGTATTACATCCCCTAACAATCAGAAAACTTTCTGCAATTTTTTAAAACGATAATTCTGTATGATTTATAAACCTGTGGCCTCATGGGGACCTAAAAATGTCCCCACAAGTTCAAAATGTACTGGTATTACGACACTTGCTGGGCCATTTGGTCGCCATAACACAGTGAATATCAGGACACACACACTTTTCCCAGTGCTGCTCTTTAGCCTGTTTTGCATTCACTCACACACATGATAGACCATCTCTGCAATGACAGAAGCCATAAACAGAAATGAAATGGACCCAATGGACCAGAATCAGACCTGAAATTCTTGTTTTACTGCGCCAGTTTGACTCCATGGCCGTTTCGGGTGTGAATAGTGTGTGCTATTCCAGTGGGGGGGAAGGGGGCATTAAAATTCCATCTACATCTTCTCCAACCTATCTTTATTGGAAAGGGTGGTCCGGGAATTTTCCCCCTAGTCTATTAAACTGTACGTGTATATCAAAGTGTATTACTGCTAATGCAAAACACAGCGCCTTATCCTCTCTCTGTGCACACATTACAGTTTAAAAACGGAGTGAAATCACTTTACATGGGGTTCAAATTCTCTCACGCTTACTTGCTCACTCTGTTTCTGAAAATTTCATTGGTGATTAAAAAGAGCTGCTGTTTGCTTTGAATTCAGCACATCATAAAATGTCCCCAGTGATATCTAAGAGGTACTTTGCGAGTGTCAGCATGTTGGGTTTTGTATCTGCATTATCAAACTGAGGTGATACTCAGAGTTTTGGTGTAATGAGCTTCACTTTGTACTAAACGTTTGCTCTTCACATTCTGTATTGAAGATCATTTTAAGTCCTGGATTAGTCTTGGCATTTAAAACTCACAGATCTCTAAATTCACTTGCTTGTTATAGAATCAAACTATATGCTGAATTTGTGCCAAATCTTTTTGTTTTTATGGAGCTTCGTTTACATGATGTTTGCATTTGTTATGGATTTAATCCGATATGGATTCGGACACATGCATTCTCTGAGAATCGAACCCATGACTTTTCCGTTGCTAGTGCCAGTATACCCCTCTGTCTCTTCATTCACACTCAGCCTTGAACCGATGTCCTGTTTAATTGTCTCTGTAGCAAACACTTCAACCTCATTTTGTATTTATTCCCAACCAATCTCTGCATTTATCTTCAGCGTAAGTGTCTGTGCGGTCTGAAAACACTACTATGTCATTTGAATGGCCTTTGTAACAGGTTGGGAATGAGAGAGACGGGAGGCTAATTTGGGTCGGAAAGGTGATTTAGAAATGCAATTATGGAAGCTATTTTAAATCTGCCGTGTTTGCTTTTATGTGGTCATAATTAACGCATTTATTTCTCTCTGAATTTTCTGTCAAGCCAGAAGTGAAATGTTAAGCTACAGATAAGATCACATGTTTCGTTGTTTTTGTGTTGAACTTTGATTTAATGGCTTCGAGTGATGAATTTATTGAAGCGGTTTTGCGCTGTCTTGAACACAAAGACTTCCTGTACGGTGTGAAGATAAGAGGCTGTCAGTCATCCTGCATGTGGGAATAAGATTCAGTTAGCGCACCGCAAAATTTTATCTTCATTCAAGCTGAACAAACAGGCCAGATGTAGATCGACTTCTGTATAATTGCCTGTAAGTTTTATAAAGAAAGAGATGCCAGTCTGGGGATTTTACACTGTAAGTTACATTTGAATAATTTGAGCCATATTTTAGTACATTTATGAACAATATAAGACTTTTCTTTTGGAAAATTCACATTTGTAATAGAGAATTTAAGTTCTGTCACCCCATTGGTCAACCAATCCCCATTTCCTGTTCTTTTAATTATTATAATTTTAATAATTATTTTATTTTAATGCTTTTTACAGTTTACATTATAAGAGTGTTTTACAACAGAATACAACATGAAATAATTCATTGATCAAATGCAATAACTCAAATAATTCAAATATTGCATCTGTGCTCATATTTAAGTTCAAATAAAGGAGTTTGGAAATCTGCAAAACTGTGAGCCTGCAAAGTGTATTAAACCTGATTAAGTCATTAACTTCAGTGCAGACATGTTCTGAGACCTTATGAGTTACCAAAATCCCACAACAGGAAAGAGTTTTATAAGTCCGTTGACCCTGAAAGTTGTGATGGGTATTAGATTAGATTTTACAGCATTTCTGAGCTCTGCTGTGTCAATTAGAGTGGCTTTTAGTGGCATAAGTGAACATTGGAGATTGTAAATGTGACAGAGATGGCGCCTCTGTGCTACACAATGAGAGAGAGAGAGAGAGAGAGAGAGAGAGAGAGAAAGAGAGAGAGAGGGAGAGTGTGAGAAGGAAGGTTCAGTATTTTGTAGCTTCATTGGGATTAGAGAGGTAATACGTGACCAAAGGAGATAAATGGATTTAACCACAAAGTCTTTCCCATTATTTAAAACTTCATTTTTTTGTCAGCAAGCCATCTATTAATAGACATTAATGTTGGTTCTACAAATCAGTTCTTGCGAAACAAACCTGAGAGTGTCAGTAAGACACAAGCTGTGATGTGTGAAATGTTTTGTAAAGGGGTGTAATGATATTAAGGAAATTATCACTATAAGACTGTTCTCATGTCTTTTGGTTGGTGTAATTTTGTCACCAATTTTTGTAGATTATTGACTTGAACTAAAAATTATGTAATTATTACCTCATCTTTCATTTTTTTCATGAAGGTTATATTAACATGCAAAAAATGTTGCATGAATGTTGATTATTGATTAATATTTTCCTATATTAGATCTGGACAGGCTACTAGATTAACACAAAGCTTTTATGAAAACTTACATTTATAAACATGCTTTTGTTTCTTTGTCTTTGACACCAAAAAGCAAGAACGGTTCCCTCTTAAATTAAAACCCCTGGGCATGATGCAGTTGTTGCTTTGAATCTAAACCTGTTTTTTGGTTGAATCAGTCATTTAAAGAGCCTGCAGAATTTTGTGCTGGCTGTCTTTAGACCAACATTGCATCTGTTTGTGCAACAAGCTTGCACAAAGACTGCTGACTCAGCTCTGTCCACGGCTGTGTGTGTATATGGTGCAGGGCCTCTACAGTTACACATTTGCTTAGAAGCTTGGATGCAGAACAGCAAGATGGATTGATTAGCCCTGCAATGCTTCTAATGAAACATTATAGATTTTCAATAGTCAGCTTGAAAAGCGCTCTGAGAACAGTGCTTAGAATTAAGAGCTCTTCTCATTCAATGGTTAAGGATCCTATGTGTCCTGGGCCCTGATGGATTATAGCACTTGATATCAGGTGACGAGTTTGATGTTAAATTGCATGGCCAAGTGTATGTGGATAGCTGGTTCCATGCTAGAACTTGCCTGTTCTGTTTGATCTTATTCAAAAACAGGCATCAATGAGGTCCGGTACAGTCATTGTTCCAGTTCTTCCCAGTGGGGTTCAGTTTCAGGATTTATGGCTACTTAGACTACAGTACAAAAAACACGGTTGTGTTTGTTACCTCAGAGGGATGTCTTGTGATTACAGTTACCAGAAGCGTGCTACACACTCTATATACCTTATACACCGGTTACAGCTCTCTTTAAATTCTCTAGTGCCTGAAGAGATGACATTAGCAAAATTTTAAGATGTATATGTGACATGAATTTTAAGATCTTTTGTGTGGGGAAAAGAACACGCTGTATATCACCTAGAGCGTTAAACTGGTAATGGTACAGGCCAATCAATAATAGTTTTAGATAGAGAAGTAAAGACATTTAAGCTGTAAGAATATGGACCCTCTGGCAGGAGAGATGTTTAAAGGGCACGATGCGCTTCAGTTTGATAAATCAATAGACCGAGGGCACAGCACACATCGTCTGTCTTATAATCACAGTGTCATCTCAGGTAAAAATGTCTAATCCAGTCACATCCATCACTTAGAACGAATTGTCAAGGTTTAGTTAGTATTCTGTCATAACACAACTCCAGTTTGATACCAGTTTGAGCCACCCACCAAATCCAGTTCTGAGGTTTATTGCTATGATGTCCATTGAAGTAGATTTACTCGCCATGACATTCCTGTGTGAATTTTTTCTTCGTTTTATGAAATGCTTCAGTGGTTTTGAGTCAACACAATGGAAAGCAATGGGTGCCACTGTTGTTTGATTACCAAAGTCTATCAAAAGATCTTTTTTGTTCCTCAGAAGAAAAAAAAACATCATACAGGTTTGGAATAACATGAGATTAAGTGAATGATGCCAAAAGTTTCATTTTTGGTGAGTTATAAGTCGATGTGCAGTTGCTAGCTGGGATACACCAGCAACGTTTTAATTTGTCACTATTGCAGTGATGGTGATGACCAGAGAGAGACAGATGTGTGCGGGTTTATACCGCTGAGAGTGATGGAGTGATGAGCGGAAACATCCTTGCAGATCTCAGCAAAAAGACGCTGCGATGGTCGATCTCTGAAAATAATGTCAGCGCATTATTCATGCGGAAACCTGCGCGATCATCAAATCACGCGCGCGCTGTTTATTTTGCCTCCCATAAAAAAGACATTCAGTGTCCCCTGTTCTTTTATCTCCCCCGTCCCATCCATCGCCCCTCTGTTCTTCCTATAGGAGAAGATGTAAAGATGATCGACTGCTGTTCATTTCAACGCGCACATCACGCGCAACAGCCGCGCGCGTCAAAGGTTCGCGCACGGTTGCTCGGATGTTCCCGTTCCGACTGCAAGTCAATCGCCGTCGCGACTCCATCGACCTCTCCGCCGAAACGCGTCCCCGCCTGTCGCGTCAGTTTAGCGCACTTGGCCCGCAGTTGCAGCGCAAGTGTCGCAGCGCAAGTGTCGCAGCGTGTTCCATCATCTTAATAACACAAAAGACCTTTAAACCTATTGCGCGTCGCCTTAACTTTATTTATGTCGCTCGCTGGCAAGCGGTGGATCCAATAATTTTCCTTCACGTTTAAAAACTGAACTTAAAGTTGAAGGTGATGCCAAAAGTCTCCAAGCGGTTTTTGATTATTTATTATTATTATTTATGGAGAGGCGTTTTGTTTCAGCGCTTGCTTGTCTTATTTATTCAACGCACACTGAGTTACAATTCGTTTGCTTTAATGTATTCTGTCACCCTCATGAAATGCTCTTCAGATGCATTGATATTAACCTTTTGACTGATATTTTTCAGTCGTAAGTGTATTTTGTGTTTGTGTGGCTTCTGCACTTCAGGGGCGCAGAGAGAAAATAACAGCATTGGATAAATGAAAGATCAGATCTATAATTCATTCTGACCGATCTCTGCTTTCCTGTTATAATACAATCCACTCACAACTGGCTTTTTGAAAACACTCTAGAGGCCCTCTGTCATAATGTATGTGTTGTATGTGTTTGTTTGCAGTGTTGGTCTGTGTAAAAGCAACTGTAGGATAAATTCAATACAGCAGAAAAGACTAATTTGCCTTCAGATTTACTGGCAAAGCAACATTTTTTCCCCTCTATAGTGCTGTGAGTTGTATAAGTAGTCATGTTATATATTTGTATAGCATGTTTAGTATTTTTTAGATATTAAATGTTTTATATTAATATGCAAAACCTGCATGTTAATTGTGTTTAACTATAGTTTAAACTAATCTTATGTCTGTGGACTGAAATATGTAAATAGTTACAGCTAGAGTGGAGAAGGTATAATATTATATAAGATTTAATACTTTAATTAAAAGCTAAAAATAACACTTTGTTATTAGAATAACATGCATGTGAATAATAACATGCCAATAGATTACATCACATTTAAGTGTTTATCACTATTGTGATGATATTGAGCAGTAATTCTAAGGCTATAGATTAACTAACTGAGATCTCTGAATGTGTGTGTGTGTGTGATTATGTCATGTCTGTATATTAAAATGGAAATGTAATATTAGGATAGAGGGCATTGTGGACAATGGCACAGATATGCATTAGCAATAAGAAAACGGGTCATATTAAAGATGTGTGTGGGGTGGTGTGATGAGACGTTCTTTGTGCGTTAGTGTGTGTGTGTATTGGACTTCCTCACATACTCTACCAGGTGTGAAGGTCAAGGACACACATACACTCACACGCACACACACACACCAGAGTTGAAGGAGAGAAATGGAGTGAGTGATGAAGGAGTGTAAGGAGAGGAATTGAGAAGAAGAATAGAAAAGACGAATGAAGGAGATAAATGGAGAAAAAAAGAGTTGAGGGAGAGGAGTGGAGAAAGAGTTGAGCAATGAAGAGAATCTAAGGATATGAATGGAGAATTAAACAGCAGCTCAGAGGATGAACATAAACACTAAAAGCGCCTCAGCGTATCTATAATGTAATCATTAAATTGCATTTGATTATCATATAAGAGTAATATTAGCATCCCATGACTGCATTATTTACATCTAAGTGTATCCATTTATGCTAGCATGAGCCTCAGAGCTGCTTCAGTGAGATGAGTTCATCTCTGCTGTGTTTTCAATCAGAGACGGTTTATTGACACGCTGAGTCTACACTTCATGCTCTGCTGCAGGTGACTGATCCTGCTAACCAACATAAAACTAGAGGTTACTGTAAAATAGACACTGATTCACTCCAAAAAAGAAGGAAAAGAATGCAGGAAAAGAACAAAACTGATTTTCTCTGTCACATGTAGAATAATGAATATATAAAATCTCTGTACAAAGTGTTTCAAGAAGTAATACGAGCAAAACCTCCTGTTGAGGATGATTAAAAATGAAGTTATGCTATGTGTTTTGCTAAGTTGGCTAGTTTTGATAAATGTGTGTGTGAAGCACAACTCTGCAGTTATCAAGTTGCAAGATCAAATTGCAAGATGTGTTTTGCTGACAGTGATAAATCAATTTGTATAGGACACACTGCACTGTGCAGATTTATGTTCACATTTGTTCATTTTTGCTTCATTAACAGGGACTATAATGTGGCTGAATTCTGATAAGCAGTGTCTCAGATGATAAACCTTTAAAACTATTTAACTGAACCATCAATCTCAGGTGTGATCCCTCTGCATGTCTGTCTGTCTGTCTGTCTGTCTGTCTGCAGAGATGAGTTTGTAAGCTAGTTAGGTGGTGCATTTATGTTAACTCAACTTACATATATATTGTACAGTATGCGTGTGTGCATGTTAATTTTATATGCACACGTCCCCCCCCCCCCCCACATACAGTTTATTTATGTTCTATACCACTTTCATACTAAATGTTATTATCAATGTATCTACATTTATAAGGTGTGTGAGGCAGGACAGCTATTGCTGTCACACTGCAACAGCTGAAGCTGGTCTCTGGTTATATGTAAACGTCTGTGAAGGGTGATGGAGTGATGAAATGAACTCATGCCCTCCTTCTAGAAAATGCTGATTTAATAGAAATGGGTTCATCCATCCTACATTAGCGAACACAGTCTCTGGACAATGAGTGTGTGGGCACTGTGCCAGACTGATCTTAATAACTCTGAGTGCTTGGCAAGACTAAAGAAGACATTGTTTTGGTCTTACAAGAGTGTGGTGTGATATCTCGGGAATAATGTGAACAAGTGGAAAATTAAGACTGAGGCAAAACACTGGAAGTGAAGGACTAAATGTTTTTTCATTAGATTGAATTGCATCTTATCGTAGGATCTTGTAGACCTATCTGAATCCGAAGCTGTAATAGTTGTTCTGCATAAAGCCCTAGAATGATCACGTGTCCACTAGAGGCCAGTGTAGTGCTGTGAAACAGCCGATGAGTGAGTGAATGAAGGCCAGCATCAGTCAGAAAGTAACACTGTGGACATTTTGTCCCCGGGACTCTTCGCTGACTCAAGATCCACAGGTTCTTACCATAGTGTCCTGCAGGAATGCTGAGAGGAACCAAATGCTCCTGTGTAGCTCAACTGGTAGAGCCTTGCGGTAGCAGTGCAAAGGTTGTGGGTTCGATCCCAGGGAACACTAGTACTGATAAAATGTATGTGTTGAATTCACTTTAAGTCGCTTTGGATAAAAGTGTCTGCCAAATGAATAAATGTAAATGTAAATACAGATTAAATACAGAATCTTTTATATCTTGGCATGAAAGGATCAGCCTGGTACAAACAATCTTTCATTTTTTGTTTGTGTTTAGGTTGTGTTTATTGTTGGGACCCCACAAGGTAAATTTATTATTTAAAAGAATGCAGAAAGGTTTGCGTGAGGTTTAGGGGATAGAATATACAGTTTGTACAGTATATCTATGGAAAGTTTCCACAAAGTGTGTGTGTGTGTGTGTGTGTGTGTGTGTTGTCCAGTGAGTGGAAGAGTTTAATTTAGCCACATATGTTACGAGTTTAAATGTTAGACAGCAGAGAACTGTAACATTAAATGGTCCAGATTTTCAGCTTCAGAAAACAGAAAATAAATCAGACACTAAATAAAACAGATTATAAGGCAGTCGGTTGTAGGAAACATTTTCCAAAGTGCTACTATAAAAAAATCAGGGAACATATAGTATATATTAGGGAATTTAGGAGGAATGTGTACTCATTTTGTGTGTGTAAATGTGTGTTGTCATAACAACTTGGTGTGTGTTGTGTCATGTTGCAGGAATAAAAGTGTTACCATGACATTAAGTACATGACTAAGTCTCAAAGACATGAGTGTTTGCAGGTTTGGTGTGTTCCATTAAACGTAAGTGTGTGTTTTTATACACTTTTGCAGGTGCATTGGTCCAAATCCAGGTTGTTAGACCAGTAGGTTCTTTTACTGCCACTTTAATGTTAATACTTTTGGCTTGGAGCCCATTTAACCTGTCTGGAGAGACAGAAAGTCATGTTTACACTGGTCTAGGACCAGTTCCACTTGTTAAAATGTGAATATTTACAATGACATCACTGACTGTTAAACTGACGTCAGACCATCAGACACGGTGTTACGGCCAGATTTAAATTCAGACTCTGTTCTTTATTAGACCATATATTTACTCAGCAACATGCAGAGACTCTTTTTTTTGCTTGTGTTCATGTCATAAACAAATAATCTGAATTATCTGGCGCATGTTAACTGATGATTACATGGAAAAACGAAGCGTTTCTTTCCATCTGCACAAACTGATTTTCATTCCTAAGGCAGAACGTTGTTTTCTATAATCCCTCAGGATCAACATAAGAGGCGTTTTGTGTTTTTAGGGTCAGCTGTGTGAAAATAGACCCACCCCTTAGTGACGTTTGTTAGTTCTGAAACATTGACAATTTGGCCAAAATATTTACTTTATGAACACAAAGTTTTAAATCTGCTAAATCTTACAGAGCTTTCTGATAAATTCTGTGGGCATATTCCATATTAGCTGAGTGGTAAGAGTTTTTTGAGACAGATATTTGTCTCAAGTGGTAAAAGATATTTGAGACATAGAACTACTATTAGTTTATAGTTTTCTCTGTAAATCTTGTGCTGTACTAAACTATGTGAAGTATTCTTAGTTAAATTGCTAAAAAAAGTGTGTTTATTATTATTGTTGTTGTTGTTGTTGTTGTATAGCCATCAATTCACCACATTTATTCACACCTGTGTGTGTACCTGCCCCCTCTATTTTAATTCACGACGCTGATGTACATGTTTATGGCCTGCAGAGGGCGCCTCGTGCCTAGATTTGAAGAAAAGCTTGTCGTCTGATACATTTGTTCTTAAGAGACCAGATAGACTTTCTCTCACAATGCCACATGCTGCTCAAACAGAGGTCGGGTCATCAGGTGTCCCAGCTCTCTTACAGAGCTCCGGAGGTCAAAGATCAGAGCCGCAGGTGGAGGTCAGACTGCTGGCCGACAGTGTGCCCACCCTCCGCTCTGTAAACTGGAAACATCTGCAGGAGACAACAGAGAAGTGTTACAGGGAGAGAAGGAACGTGACATAAATCTTTAAAGATAAGCAAACGACAGAAGTACCTTTAGTTTCTCGTCAGGTTCTGTAAGTGGTTAGTGACCTCACTGACTTCATCTGCAGCCGGATCCTGACAGTGTGTTTATTAACTCGGCTATCTGTGATTTAGGATACACAGCTGTCAATAAAAGTGATTTTGAGGAATAAACATGGTGATTGCAGGTAAAAAATAGTGTTACACTTTGATTTACTGATCCGTTCAGATCAATAAATTATTTGTGGTCTGTAGTTAACTGCAATGTCAAGATAATCAAGTTTAGCTTAGATTTATTCTTATTTTCTTAGATGTATTATAATTATATGTATACACACAGACACACGCATGCATTTATACACACACAAATAACTTATATAGTTACTTATACTATATGTTTGTGTGTATATGTATAATGTGTGTGTATTTAAATAAATATATTTGTATTCAGACTACTGTTGATAGTGAAGAAAAAGTCAAATAGTGTCTTTATTTAAAGAATAAAGACATACTTTTTTAAGTTTTAAGTGCATACAACTGCGCATTTACTATTAGTGCAACATTTAAAGCGAACCCCCCTCCCTCCCTCTGTGTGTGTCTGGTTGCTGTGATGTATGGAGTTCTGGCTTCTCTGTGGAGAGTTCTGGGGACAGAGACACTAAACAGGTCCTCTGCTTTAGTTAAGTCAGGCCCCTGACAGACTCAGCCTGACTGCGAATCATAATAAATCGCATTTCAATGATGCTCAGTGTGACAGAGAAGATGAAACTATTATTGATAAATAAGCAGCGAGTGCATCTCAGTTTGAAACATGGAGACCTGCAGCTAACAGCTGTGTCCCGCTCCCTGAGGGACACAAGAACCTATTTATCTTGTGGATACATCATACAACAGATGCAGACAGACAGTGTTCTAGTGCTTGTTGCCGCTGATGTCAGGGATCATATTAAACACACACACACACACACACATTGGGCTTTCATGTTTAATATGAATATTGCAAAGTCCCAATGGTTATTATACTGTACAAACTGTAAAATACCATTAATTTTATCACCCTGTATTAGCACTACCTCTAAACCCAACCACCATAGAACTTATTTTAGATCTATTTAGATGTATTAGGACTACACTCACACACACACACACACTCCCCCATCCTGCTGAGTCTTATCATAAGCGACTCTGATGGCATCTGGTCTGTTGTTCTGTTCTCAGAGGGTTCTTCTGTTTTCTGTTTGTTTCAGCTGATTAATTCCAGTGATCGCTGGAAGAGACTCGCTCTCTTTCTGGTACTCTTCAGAACATCAGCCCTGCACATCAGAGCTGTGAGAAGACCTTACAGCAGGCAGACAAAGATTAATGCGTGTTGGTGTTTCTGGAGAGTGCAAGAAGAGGCAGCACATGATGAATGTGTAAGCGTGCATTTCAGAATGAATGCACATATAATATATGTTCTTTAAAAGAAAAAAGCAGTAGTGAATAAAACAGGAGACGATTAACAGAAGAATTATGGGAGTTTAAAAAGGCGCAGATACAGTGGATTTCAGAGTTTAGTTTTAGTATGTTGCTAAGCCATTGACACTAACCAGTCCAATAACCATTAATATGCAAACCACACACA
>JBAJNP010012208.1:0-13691 GCA_036877545.1 Yasuhikotakia modesta | reverse complement strand
ACCTAATAATGTATTACAATAATCTAATCTGGAGGTCATGAAGGCGTGGACAAGCTTTTCTGCGTTAGATTTTTTTAGAAAGTTTCATAGTTTAGCTATGTTTCTCAGGTGAAAAAATTCAGATTTTGTGATATATGTCACTAGATCTTCGAATGACAGTTTACTATCGAATATAACGCCTAAGTTTTTAGCAGTAATAGATGTGGTGACGTTACATCCATCTAATTTGAAATTGTAGTCCGATAATTGGTGTTTACCTGACTTTGGCTCAAAAAGAAGCATCTCTGTTTTGCTTGAGTTTAGAAGCAAACATTTTTTTGCCATCCAGTGCTTTATCTCTTTAAAACAGTCAGAGAGTAATGGTAACTGTGTGATGTCACCTGGTTTTGATGAGAAGTAAAGCTGAGTATCATCTGCATAGCAGTGGAAATTTACGTGTCGAGTCATGTCACATGGCACACTGTTATAGCCTGCCATTGTCATAACACTACACTTTGCACAATTCCATAAACTGCACCTTAGTCGGCGCTATATTTTATGTATCAGTCCTTGTATTATATTGTTAAATAGTACTTGTTGTGTGTCTATATGTAGCTTTGTGTTAAACTTTTGTTGTGTTATGTCTTAGCTCTTTATTGTTGATGTAGCGCTTGCTGTCTTATGTGGCCCTTTGTTGTTTTGTGTAGCACTATTGTCCTCCAGAAACGTTGTTTCGTTGCACTATGTGTGGTATCAGCTGTATATAGTTATAATAACAACACATCTCTCTTGAACTTGAACAAAATGCAGGGGTAAATCACCTGTAACAGTAGTATCAAAGGCAAGCCAAATCATAATGATAAGGCAGGGTTGTCAGCAAACAGAACATATCGTATCGAGGTAAACAGGCACGGAATCAAATGGGTAAGCAGCCAAACATCAAAACAGGAAAAACAAACCAGTTATACTCAGAGAAATCATACACATGGAAGAATGCTCAGAATTGTTGGCCGTGGCTCGTCATGGTCCTTCTATCCTCTCGGACCACCTGCAGGCAGAGAAACATGGAAAGTGGGTGAAATAAATTTGATGGAAGAGTAAAATGGAGTAAGCAACCAGAGTAATTTGTCTGATTATTTTGAAGGGAACCACATAACCTGGGCCTGGGGCTAAGTTTCCTGCAGGACAGCCAAGGACATACCCATTGGCTTATTTATCATAGAGACTTATATTTTTGTAATCATAGAATTTACAGTAATCCTGTTAATATAAGGAGGCCTCAGAAAGAAAGAGAGACTTCACGAATCAGCTTTGATCAAAGGGATGCGTGGCTGTTATACACATTCAGGTAAACATTTGGTATCACCCGACCATTTGGGTGATCACTGGTAACCATTCTGTGGGAATGGAGAGCAATCTGTCTTACAACAGCACTTAATTTACATTCAAAGAAAATGTCAATATACATGGGGGGCTAGAAACAGTCTATTCAACAGTATAAAATGTCCATGTTTATAACATTCGATGTTCATTCTGACTCTGCCGAACCCTAAGTGCTTCATGTACTTTGATACTGCAACACCACAATAAACTATTACTTCGTTGGAACCTTCAACATTCTTCTTCATCGTTCTTACTCATCATATTTTATCATAATTTTTTATTTCTTACTCTTGTGATGCCTGACTGTCCTCTGTAAGTAAGTACATGAACCTCCCTCCATACATTCTTGCTCCATTTTGGACTGGGGATGATAGCCTGAAGTTAGACTGATATTAATATTAAGTTTTTCGATTCCTCTGTATGTATGCACATATGGTGGCATTGACAAAGAAATCTTGAACCTTGATATAGACAAAATACTTCTGTGGGAATTTTGTTATAGCATGTGGGTAATTCCTAAACAGACTGTTTTGGTAACGATTTTGAATGCATGAATGCATTGCAAGTCACTTTGGATTAGTCTAAATCCAATAATGTATTGTAAATTGAGCACATTTTTTTAATTTACCCTCATCTTACTAAGTAGCTGTAAATATACCTAAAGCAAAACATAAACAGCATGTACTTTAAGTATTTTATTTAGAGCCTATCTTGACAAAAAAATAATTGCTTCATAAGAATGTCTTAAGTCATTTAAGACATTCTTAACAACGGAACAACATTTTTGAATTAAAGCATTTCTGAAAAAAAATTCAGCTGGATACAAGGACATCAACATTTTATAGCAATGTCAGTAATGTCATGCAAAGCAAAAGTAAAACTGTTTTATTAACTACAACTGATGCAATTTCTAGTTTGTCTATCCCGCAAACTCCTGTATGTAATCTGTTACATTATTTTATTATTTTTGTAAATTATAGTTTAGGAAAGCAAACTATATTATCAATCATCATTTAAATTCATTGTGGTGAGAGAATTTGTCTAACTACAGCCTAGTACACACACATTATATATATGTTATAACTCCAGTGTTAAAAAATAATGTTCTGTAGAATACACAATGCATGTTGTTGTAGACCTAAGGGGCTGTAATCAAATCAGTTACAACAATACAAAGAACAAAAAGAAAACGTCACACAAAATATCCAGCAATCTTGTCACTGCAAACATCCCTCTGTAGGTCAGTCACTAGAACATGATCTTACGTTAATTGCCTAGTTAAAAATTAGTCCACTGATACCAAACTCTTCATAAGAGACTTCAACAGCAGAAATCAAGTGAGAAATGCAAAAAGAAATTAATCACCAACATATTTGATATTTCAAAATAAGTGTCCTGGCATTTTATTAATAGTGGCTCTCTCTACTGAAAGCATTGTTTATGCAGACATGGATTAAAGAAAAAAAACTAATGAAAAAAGGCATACTTAGAAAATAACAGTATTGACTTGAAAATAATTGACTTGATACTTATCAAATTCCAGCATCTCAACAATAAGTAATGAATCTGGTATTAATACTCACAAATCAAATAACACAGCCGTGCTTGCACAACAGCCAACATAAACTTTAAATGTAAAATAACAGGCTGCCAATCTTTCCTACATCAATATTGCGGTAAAATATATTACTTAATAACTAGGGTACAGATAAAAATACACAACGGAACACATGCTAAAGCCACAAGATCTTGGTATATGGAGCACATAAATTTGCACATAATAGTTTATTCTGGAAGCTTTCATTGTTAATGTACCTACATGATAAATGACACAAGCAGTGTTATCAACTTATTAACATCTAGGTCACATTTTACCACAAGATCAAAAATAAGATTGATTTTTTATTTTGCATAAAAATATGTAATGCATTGAATTTTTTATCTGTAAGAATTGTTGTTCTTAATTTTACTTTAGTCATAACTCTGACACAGTGATTTTTCTGTATTACAATAAAGAAATTGTCATTTAAAAACTCCACAATTTTAGAAGTTTTTACATTATATTAATTAGATTTGTTTTTGCGTTACGGAGTACGGAGTACGGAGACAATTGGAAAGGATTATGCATTGTCACGATTAAAATTCATGGTCCTACAGAACTTTTCCTATGCAAAAAATTTATCATTTGGTGTGACATATGACCTGCACATATTCTTAAGAGGCTTCACAAAATTCCACAGCAGGTTTGTAAGTGACAAAAGATTCAAACGAAACCGATAGCCTCACATTCCCCACTCATGGCAATGGTAGAGAACAAACTAGCTGTCACACACTTATATACATGTTTACAATATCAGATCAAATGTTTATAACTGAGAAACTTGGTGTTTGTTTTGAATTAATATATTGGACGTACACTGTGCATTTCCACATTCCACAGAAATACCAATATCAATTTTCAGTACGAAGCCACAACACTTCACAGCATACATTATACATGATGTAATTTTAATCACGCACATTTACATGTACGTTTGTAAGAACAGGCGTCTGTTAGTTGTGTTTCTGCAAGTATTTTTATCTTCAGGCATGTATTTGTTCCACAATCTTAAAGTAACACAATACCCATCTAACCCTATTATTACATAAAAAGTATAAAAAAAGTGAGTGATCTAGGCAGAATCTTCTTTCTGAATTCTTTCTAAAGTTCTCTGTAGTGCATCTTTCCACCAGTAGGAGGCAGCACTGACCCAGTGGCATTGACAGAGGTGTTGATGTGCTGTCTTCTCATGTATTGACTGGGGAATGTGATATCAGACAGCAAGTCGACCAGTGGCAGGATGTAGGGGGCTCCAGGTGGTTGGGGGTGCTGCAGGAGGATCCGGGGGGAACAAGCACTGCTGAGCCTCCACTTTAGTAACGCCACGACCCTGACACAAACGCCTGTGCCGTAGCAGTCTGTCTGTCCGTGAGAAGTTCTTAGAGTAGAAAACAGAATTTTCTGTGAATTTGTACATAACGGCACATATTCTGACAAAAACTTAAAAGGTGATGTGTGGCAAAAGTGTTTTAAGACTGGAGCTTTGGGTCTGTTTGACATCAGACTTTGTTTGGTTTTGGGTATGCACCAAACCACGTATTTGCTTGAAATTTTTGGGGATGCACAGTTATGGAAATTTAGGGCAAATAATGATAAACAACACTTCACAAATTAATGTGGCTGGTACCTTTGAAGGTTTAAGTCTTCTAATAAATGAACGCAACTGATTCAGCATAACATTCAGGAGTTTGTCAAAGGCACTTGACAAAGATTCCCAAATAATCCATTTTTGTTTGGTGTTTTTATTGTTTGGTGTACCATTTTTATTGACGGATCGGATGAAGTATCTATAAGACAAGGAATTATCTCCAGAATATGCAGCTAAACATTAAAACATCACTGTTGACATGACAGCTGGTCAGTTTTTATCATGTTTGAATGTATAAAATTAAACTTAAAACGTGTTTAAACGTACACTTTCACCTCCAATCAAAATTCCCTATTGAACTACATGGGTAGTAGGAACTACAGGAAATCTATTTTTTTAAATCTGTAAAAGAAAAATTCAAATGAAACCGATTCCTCACATTCCCCACTCATGGCAATGCTAGAGAACAAACTAGCTGTCGCCCACCTATATACATGTTTACAATATCAGATCAAGTGTTTTACTATTCAAGTTCAAATGTTTTACTATTCATTTGTTCAAGCTACTATTGAACAAAATTCAATTGACAAGACTTGAAATTACTTAATTAGCATTTTTTAGTTTGAATATTAATATTTAGTCACAACAGATGTAAAACAAATGATCCAATATTAATAATCATATGAGGTGCATTAGTAAAAAATCCCATTTTATAAAAGAAGGTGGTACCTGCTGACAGCGTTCACACTGATAAGGTTTCTCTCCACTATGAACACGCTTGTGTCTCTCCAGATGGTACCTCTGAATAAAGCGCATGTCACAAATGTCACATGCAAACGGCTTCTCTCCTACCAGACAAAAGCCAGAGCTTATTAAAATACCCCACAATGCATTCTTAGAACAAACATATTTTAAACACTGATCTCTTTGTGTAAATTAAGACTGCAATTATGTAATACAAATGAACCTGCTTTCTGCAAGTACCAAAAACATTAAATATTTATGTTTAAAAATGATGTGATTTCATACAAACTCGAGTTTGTAGAGGATTTGATATTCAACAAGGAGTGAAGACCTAAAGTGGCACACAGACCAGCTTTGGGATCTGCAGATTATTTTGTATTTAAACAGTACAAAAAATATCATGCATGCACACAAACACCCACAGAAATGTCAAGTGCACTTTTTATAGATATTGTGAATACAGATATTTCACGTATAATGTGGGACAAAGCTAATTAAACTTAAAACCAGTGTGGAGTTACTATTTAAAAATCCTCCACATACTATTCAAGGTTTTGGGAATAATTTATTAAAGTCACTACTGCACATATCATCTTTAGTTTCAGTCTACGTCTTCTTAGGGAATCTGGGTAAGAACACATACCAGTATGAGTAAGACTGTGTCTTTCCAAATGGTAACGTTGGAAAAAACGCATGTCGCACATGGAACAAGCATACGGCTTCACTCCTAAATGCAGAGTGTTAATTTTTTAGTGAATGTCTTTGCAAAACATTGAAAGCACCTGTTAAGAATTCAGAATTTTTTAATTTGTTATCATTCATATGCTTTTGTATGATAATTTGCTCATAACTGACTCAATCAAGTTTACCCTGAAAACAACTAACACTTACCATGCTTCTAAATCACACTAACATCACTTGATTTCAGAAAATATCCAAAGTGTAGCAATACATTGTTGTTTCATACTTATTCAGGTCATTGTAGTTGTGATAATACCTACATTTTACCAGTGACAAGTAACTAAGAAGTGTCCTGCTTACAGATGGGTCAACTTTACATTATTCAATTTTTCAGGGTAAAATATAAAGAAATGGGACCAGGTGTATAGCAGTTTCTGGAGGAGGTCGTAACAATAGGTTAAAATAAAAGATGCTGGCTGTGGTGGTTTAATTTTAATGTGGACATTTCACATATGAGGTGGGTAAGTCATGGAGCAAATGAACGGATATTGTGACTCAATATTAACATGTATAAACAGACATTTTTCTGTGTTGTAAAAAAGTAAACTGTAAATAAATTTAGCAAGCACATAATTTACATTAACTCCTGAAAGATAGGGATTTGAGAAGACACATACCCGTATGAGTGAGGCTGTGTCTCTGCAGGTGGTAACGCTGAAAAAACCGCATGTCACACAATGAACAAGCGTACGGCTTCTCTCCTAAATGCACAGAGCACCAACAGTTCATATGTGAGTGTGTTTGTGTGTAGCGTTTTTAAGATGCTTTATATAACATTTGTACATATAAATTTTAAATGTTACATATTAGACGTTCTAAGGTTTATCAAAATGTAGTCTATCAATTTTCTATTATTTTCTGTATTTGTGTGCCACATATTGACTTCTGGTGTTGATAAGCCCCTCCTCTGTACTCTTTTACTCTGTAAAACACACAGTCTTGCTGTATGGCATCTTGTTCTGCAATTAATACTTTACTTCAGTCATGACAAGGGAGGTATTATCAGAGTATTTTTATCTAATTAAGAGCAGCTTGACAAACATTTCAAGCACTCAGAAAAATACAAACTCGAGTTTGTTGCACTTTAACGTTAAAAAGCTGTAGGAGGCACTTCAATAATGCCATGTCTTATGAAAGGGGGGAAAACAGAGAGTTCACCTACCCGTATGGGTGAGGCTGTGTCTCTGAAGATGATAACGTTGAAAAAAACGCATGTCACAAATGCTGCAAGCATATGGTTTCACACCTAAATACAGAGAGCAGCAGTGAATTGAACTTACCACTATCTATAAACCTGAAACAAGCATTTATGGGAACTGGTTAACCGACAGTAACCACAACAGATTAACTCTCAAGTTACTAAAAAAATGCTAAAACATCAACTACACATGAAGTTGCTAACTTGACATTGTTGCCACTTTGGATGGTATAAGTCAGTTTCTGAAGAGCTCAAGCTAGATATAAATTAGCAGAACTTTTACCTGTTTCAGGTAAAAACTTTTAACAAGTTTCACTGAATAACATTTTTAAATTGAACTAAAACATGTTGAAGTACAAACTATACTTTCACTTTCATTATCCCAGCAGCTGGCTGGGATAATGAAAACTTCTGTGAAAATCAACAGCATGCCTCAGACACTGTCTATGGAGATGCATTATTATTTATTATTAGTGTAGGTCCTGTCTTGACAACAGGTCACCAAGAGAAAACATACTAACTACATTAAACCTGAAAACTGTTAACTACATTAAACCAAAAAACTGTTAACAAACAGCATTGTGTAAACAAAGAGGAGTATTTACCTAGCAGAAACTTGATCGGGAAAAAACAAACTGAAAAAGACTTAGGAAAAGGCTTAGGAAAAGGCCTTCTGTCTAGAACTAATGTACTAAACTAAAACTAATACTGAATGCCAAGCATTTCAGCAGACCCCAGGCAGACAAGAAAAGCTTTCAACTTTGCCACTTCATAGTAGCAGTGCTCTGTGCAACCAGGTAAGATAAGGTAAGAAAAACATACCAGTGTGAGTGAGGCTGTGTCTCTGAAGATGGTAACGGTGGAAAAAACGCATATCACACATGGAACAAGCATATGGCTTCACTCCTAAATGACCAGAGCAAAATATTAACCATGTGTAGCTTCTCTATTAAAGATACAGTCTTACAAATTTTTACTGAATCAAATAATGTTGGCATCCTTAACAAGGCTTACCCTTTTTTAAATGTTACACTTCTTCAACATTATTTGTATGCTGTGATTCAAATACATTTGTTTAGCATTAACATAATGAAATAAATAAAAGAATAATTCTAGTGCACAAATACATAAAGATCATTATCAAGGCCCTTAAATCAGACATAGAAATATCTAATATATTATTCTACACTGCAGTCAATGATATGTAAATTGTCCATTTTTTTTAAATATTACAAAGCAAAAATACTGACAACACAAAACAATATTGCCTATCGTTTATGACAATTAAAATTCTGAATTAAAATTTTATTAGTCACATACATAATCGTACACAGTGTGATATGTAGTGAAATGCTTTTATGCCTAATTCTTTAACTACTAATTAAATCAATTTTAAGTAAATTTTAAGTTAATTTTTACCAATTAAATATGTAATCTTTAATTCTTTTATTACTAAAGAATTAACACTTCTCTAAAAACACATAAAAGTAATGTTTGTTCCAACTTCGAACAGAAGGAAAAAGTAAGAACATGAACAGGAACATAAAGACATGTAAAGACTATGTAAAGCTAATTACGAGGCAGAACTGAAAGTGGACAAGAATCCAGTGTCCTGAAGTAATATTGACAACAGAAGTAAAACAACTTTTCTAAATGAAACAATGAACTTGAACTTAACCATTATCCACTTTCTAGTCTTACAACAAGACCAAATACTAAATTTGGTGAACTATCAATTTTCAGGATTGCAAAAAAAGCTGAAATATAAAAGCAGCCAAGCTCACCAAATGGTTTAGAAGAAAATCAACACATTTTGTTTTAGTTGTGTGACAGTGACTAACGTAATTAGATAGGAACCAGTCTGTGCAATGGTTAAAGCTCATCATTTTAAACATGTCTTTACGCTCCCATCTTAAAATGTGCATAAGAACCAGAAGTTTGAGAGGAGTACAAAGAGACAGCACATACCCGTATGGGTGATACTGTGTCTCTGGAGATGGTAGCGTTGAAAAAACCTCTTATCACACATTGTGCAAGCATATGGCTTCACCCCTGAATGCAGAGCACTAGTATTAGAAGTTATATCCAATTGTGGATATCACTGTCATCGAATCATCGAAGTAACTTTGTGATGAAAAAAAATATTAAAAAACAATAGTGAATAAAATAAAAAAGCGAGTATACATACATACATATATATATATATATATATATATATATACATACACATACATATGTGTGTGTGTGTGTGTGTGTGTGTGTGTGTGTGTGTGTGTATATATATGAAGCATAAAACCTTATTTGAAAATCATGCAGCCTCATGCATGAAAGGATTGAAATGGAGGTCTGTTTTATAAATAGTTTGTTTACATGCACACTTTTGTCACTCCAGTTAAAATCATTCTGATTAAAAGAATTTGGTTTGACCGTTTATGAATCAATATCTAATAATGATGTTTATAAGTGCTGGTGACACTTTTGTCTATATCCTAATGCACATTAGTCTATGTCCTGTATACAGTATTTTAAACCCTGCCAGAATGGAGGTCTGTTATTTCTGTTATGTGCAATTTTTCATGCAAAGCGCTCATTTTGAGAAGAATAGAAGTTTTTAAACCCTGTACTTTATTTCTTTCAGTTGGAATAGTGTCAATCTTAGCAGGTGAAAGTGAATACATTAAAACTTTGTTTGAAAACATTTGTTTACAGAAAAAAAACCCAAGCACTGTCACTTTGCAGCAGACACAACAGAGGAAAACAGTGTCAGAACAGCCATCACTAGTGATTTTGTTATATTGTATGTTCCAATTACTCGTATCATAAAACTTATATTATAGTACTACTAATACTATTACTATTAATACTATTACTAATGTGCTCATCATTTGGGTGTCAGTGACATATGTGAAAGTATTGCTTAAGCAAGGCAGCGAGACAATTTTTTTTAGCTATAGCAACCACTTCTCTATTGCCTCTATAGTGGCAGTTGTTGTCTACTGGTTAAAGAATTGGGCTTGTAATCAGCAGGTTCCTCACAGATTTAAAACAGTAACAAACAAAACTTAGACAGCTGCACTTCAATAAGCATAGCTGAAGCAAGAGCCTTTAATAAGCATAAAATGTGCAAAAAACATCTCAGGTTACATATGTAACTCTGGTTCCCTGAGGAAATGAGACGTTGCTTCGGAACACTATGGGAACGCCTTCAGCGTAACCACTCTGAATCATGTAAAATAAGTCCAATGGAGGGCATTACGTCACAGATGGGGTGACGTCATGACCAGGAAGCATAAAGGCGCATGTGCTGAGCAAACCGGAAGCGGAAGCGCACGCCAGAATGCTGCAAGTATTCCCTCAGGGAACCTGCGTTACATATGTAACCCGAGATGTTTTTTCACTATGAGGCTCTGCACATTTTATGCATTTTGACACCTGCAGGTTACCCACAGGTTCTGCAGCTCTGGGCAGGGGAGCACGATGGCGCCTCCTGCCTAAGATAGGAGGTCACCCCTCAGGGAGAGCCATCTAGGAGAGACATGAGATCCGAGAATCACACTCGGCTCAGCCAGCACAAGGCTACTAAGAGCACAAATATAATGTCCTGGCATGTTCTTCCAGAACCCCTGGGAGCAGTGGGGAAAAGGAGGTACAGACAAAGCCTTGGCCCAGTCAGTACAATGGCATCCAGCCTTCATGGGACATCTTAGGAGGCGAAGAGGTCCAACTGAGCTTGCCCAAAGCTTCTACATATGTATGTCACAACCTCATGGTAAAGCATTTAATCCCTGGGCCTCGGCCCCTGTTTTGACAGGACGCATCCAGGGGAGTGAACTGCTTTCAATGAGAGGAGTTTCCCCTGGAACCACCAACACATGGCTGTATTTGAGGTCTGGGAGGGAATGTTTCAAATCTAGAAACACTGCCAAAATTTCCTGGCAGTAAAATGGCAAGAAAGATAGCAACCTCCACACAGACTTTGGGCCAGGCGATCACTCATGACCGCTCTTCAACCGGTGAGGGATGCATCTGTTGCAAGCATTACAATAGCTCAGTACTGGGCCCTAAGAAGGGAACCAAGGTTTGTCTTAGACACATGACCCTGATCATGAAGTGGGAAAAAAAAACCCTGGTTGCAAGCCACTACTGTGGGGGCCTCATGCCCAGCAGGCCAAAAGGAATTCTGTTAAGCCAGCCCTCATCAGGCACAGTAGTTTCCACCATTGTAGTGTTGTCAGTATGCACCAAAATGCAGTGGTCTCTCAGGTCTGGGAAGAAAAGCTTTAGAGCCGATACACTGCTAGTATTTCTAGGCAGTTAATGTGCCAAGTAAGATCGTGACCTTCCCATAGAACACAGACTGGACAGCCACTAATGACCGAGGGATACAACTAGCATAATGCGTCACTTGCATAATGCCGTAACCAAGAGCTCCCTGCACCGGGCCCTGAGAGAGGAGCCAAGGTTTCCTCCACACGTCTAAGGAATGGAATGGAGTTCCCCTGAGGAATGGAGTTCCCCTTGGTCTTGAGCCACCACCACTGTATATATAATGATATATATAATATATAATAGATATAGCTTCAGTATGTGGATGCTCTGGTATCACAGAGCTGCATCCATACACTTGGTCAGAGTGCGGGGTGAAAGAGCAAGGCCAAACGGAAGTGCTCCAAATTGGTAAGCTTTGTCCCTGAAAGCAAACCTCAATAACTTTCCTGTGTTGAGGAAGGATAGGTATGCGGAAATAAGTGCTTTTTAGATCTATGGTCACAAACCAGTCCTCAGACCTGATTTGGGACACTACCTGTTCTGACAGTAAGAATTATGAACTTCAGTTGTTTGACTGAGTGGTTTAGATGCCTCAGATCTAAAATAGGACGCAACCTCCCCATTCTTCTTGGGGACTTTGAAGTAAGGGCTGTAAAGACTCAGTAAGGGCTGCCCAGACTCCTGAAGCTGAAGAGGGACCACCTCAATAGCCTCCTCCCTCAAGAGTGTTTGCTTCTTGTTCCATAACCAGAGCCTGTGCATGCCCGGTAATGGAGGGTGAACCCCACCAAAAGCAGGTGGGTGAGAAATGAACTGTATCCTGTACCCTGTTCTACAGAACGCAAGATCCATTAAGACACCCCTGGCAGTAGTTTCCACATTGCCAGGTAGCTCTTTAGACGTACCAGCTTCTCAATTCTGGCCTCTGGTTTATACAGCATGAGAGGATCGGGGCCCTGTAACGGAAACAGGGCAGGAGACCTATCTAAACTCTCTAGGGACCACTGTGGAGGTCGGGAGAAAAGCTGCTGTTCCCTGAGACACCAGAGGTGGCAGGGTTAACAGGATGGCCTTCAGAGGGCACTGGAGAACAACAGTCACCATATAATGAGGTGAACCCGAGCTGATCCTGACAAATAATTGTCAGGAATTCTTGGCCAAAGTCATTTTAGAGATTAAGACAGTCCTCAGATCTAAGGTGGGAATGGGAGGCGATATTCTGTTTTGTATGTCCTTGTATACGGGTGGGGCTCCCATCTAGCAGTCATCAAGAGAGATAAGTGCACACAATAGTGCCAATAACTTTGGTACATTAAATTAAATTTTATTATGTGAAGCCCTTGGGCATTATGTGATCCCCTTTATTATATGAAGCTCATGTGAAGCCCTCATCGTGTGAAGAACGATGAGTGTAAAGACCAGCGACTCTACCTGTGCGACTCCACCGAGCAAAGACACAGACAAAGCACTTTTGTATTGTCTATGCTCTTCTGTGTATTTACTATACTTTCACTAATTATTTATTATGTTTGTATCTACTCTTCTAACTGTACTTTTGTTCTGTTTTCACCATGTGCTTCCAAATCTCTACTATTTCCACCTGCACCCGTAAACTCCGTTCTACACGCTGGAGGTCACACAACCCCAGCAACCTTCTCACTGTTCCCCTGCCCTCTAACTCCTTACTCTCTCTTCCTATTGGGCTCTGGAACTGCCAATCTGCTGCAAACAAAGCAGACTTCATTTCAGCTATCGCCTCACACTCAGACCTTCAACTCATGGCGTGGATCAAACTGTGGATTCAACATGAAGCGACTGATCACTACTGCAACCCATAAGTCTGGTAACCAGTCAGATCTCATCTACACTTGATACTGCTGTTATGATAATGCATCTGTTACCCCTCTGCACACCTCTGACCACTTCCTTATCACTTTGAACCTCAACATCACTACTGGCACCTCTAGTGAGGCTCCTCGTGTCACCTTCCGGTGAAACCTTCGCTCTCTGTCCCCTACCCGTCTGTCCTCTTTAGTCTCCTCCTCACTGCCCCAACCCTTTCCTCTCAGAACTGTCTACACTACTTCTGGTCCAAGCACTAGTTCTCTCCAGACTGGACTATTGCAATGCTCTCCTGGCTGGCCTACCAGCAAGTACTACCAAGCCGCTGCAAATGATTCAGAATGCAG